>LDAU01000184.1:0-318201 GCA_001447515.1 Pseudocohnilembus persalinus
AAAAAAAAAAAAGAAACATGTAAAAACCTAAAAAATTTATTATATTTTAATATATATAATTAATAAATTATAAAAAAATTACTTCTTTAAATTAAGCATTAGTTGGAGGAGCTTTTAGTTGTTTAACAACTCCTGTATAAGCATTATTTATAGTGTTTTTAATATACTCCATATTATAAATTTATATATATACTTTTTATATTTTTTTTTGTTTATTTATTTATTTTTATTTTTTTTAATTATTTAATTATTATTTAATTTATGAGTTTAATAAAATATTAATTTTTATAAAGGAATTAGTCTTATTAATCATAAATTCTTAATATGCAAAACAATATAAATTTTTTACAGAATAGTATATATACAATGATTTCTGATAAACCTTATTTTCTTTCTGAATAATTTTTAATCACATTAAGTGTTTACGATTTAAATAAAATTGATAGTTTATAATTTAGTAAACTATTTATTAACTTTCTTTTAATTTTTATTAATTAATAATTCTTATCATTCTCCATTATTTTTTAATTATTTATAGTAAATTCAATTTTAAAAACTAGTAAAAATTATTTTAATTTAAAAAGAAAAAAATAACATGATTAAAATGAGTTTTTATTGTATAATTGAAAAAACTTATATATATAATATATTTAGGTGGATGTGATATTCATAATTTATATATAATATAAATATAAATTTAAAACATAATTAAAATTAAAAATTAAATTTTAATAATTACTTATAAACTATATAAATATAAACATAAATCAATTAGAAGATATCTTATTAGATTTTTTGAATTATTATAATTAATTATCTACAGGATACCATTTATTTTCTTCTAAGTGTTATTCCATTTATTTAACCCTTTCTTCCCAAGCTTTTTTAGTTTAAATAACTTAATTTTTATTATTATCTTAGTTTTTTTTAGGATCATAAGTGGAAATTGGGGTTCCTTTTCCTTATCTCAAAACCCATTCGTAGAATTTACTTCTTAATCCAATTTTAAGTAACAATAAATTTTTATTATATTTATGTCTGTCGTCAACTACTTAAGGACAATCGTATTTTTTACTTTTATGACTAAATTATAAAGTTAAATTAGATCCTCCAGCTGCATTTCCAATAAATGATATATTTTGGTCTTATGGAATTCCTTTTCCTCCATAATTATCGTATAAAATCCAAGGTAAAGAAGCTGACCCCAAATTTCCAGCTTCGTTATAATATACACTAAGCTTTTAAAAGTGACTATTTGCAAAAAATCTTTCATAAACATATCTACTGAATGTATGTGTAATAACGTGGGCTTTTTTATAAAATTCTATATCATTTTCTACAATATTTAATGAGAAAAATGCTTTTTTTTCTAAGTCGTGGTGAGAAGGAATGCAAAATTAACCATAACAATCGGTTATTTCGATATCAAATTCGTCACATTTAGGGTTAAATAACTAAATTAAAATAAATTTATAATTTAATAAAATAATAAAATAATATTTTAATTTATTAATTATGCGAAAAAATTAACTTACTGAACTTATGTATGGCAAAGGAATATTAATATTTGTGGCAACAGTAGTTTTTGTATAATGGTTAAATTTCCAGGAATAATTGTCTGATTTTTCTAATATAGTACAAGTACATACATGAGAAAAAGTTAAACCTACATAATAAGAAGCAACTTATTTATAATTAGCCACAGATTCGGGCAAAACTCCTCTTGTATCAGGTGGCTATTCATTATTTATAATTAAAATATATTTATCTTCTAAATCTGGTTAAGTTTAAAACATCATGTATGCAGTTTCTAAAGCTCTACAAAATCCGTTACATGCCTAAAAAAATTATAAAATTATATATTATATTATAGATGAAATAAGTTGCATTTAAATGAGCTATAATTTTAACAAGATTTATAAAATTATCCTAGCTATATTAATAATATAATAATAATAATTGATAAAAAATGTTACAAAACATCATTTATTATTGTTAAAAAATGTTTAACTGAAAAAATCTAATGTTAATTATTGTTTTTAAAAAAGTTATTTTTTCTTTTAATTTAAAAACAAATATAAATAACATTATTTATCAATAGAATTAAAAAATGATTAATTATTTTTTTTTACTTCTACCATGTCAAAATACTAGTTAGGTTTAAGTCCCAAGTGCTAAGAATAAAGAGAAGCTTAACTAGGCATTTAAAATCCTCTTGTAGTAGAGCCGTCTATAACAACTGCAATTTTTTCTTTATATTTTTACAAGGGCTTAAAAGCGTCTTCAACAAACTGCATTGGGGTTCTTCCGTCTAAATTTCGGAATAAATTGGTAGGTCCTTTAGATTTTTTTACGTATTTTTCACATTTTTCTTTCATGGAAGGGTGTACTTAATCCATGAAATTGTAATTCTAACCCTGAGTGGCTCCGATTTCAACTATGTCCATATTAATTTTTATTTTAAGATATATTTTTTTTTTATTTTTTTTATTTTTTTTTTTTATTTTTATTTTTATTTTTTTAATATTTTATTTTTCTTATTACTTAGTGTTTTATAATGTTTTATTATGTTTTTGAATAAATTTTCAATTATATTTAAGCAAACAACTACTAATGCGACTTAATTTAATGTATCAATAGTTATCTGCCTAATAGATTTGATAAAACGAAAATTTAATATAAAATAAAGATTAAAAATAGTGTAAATATACAGTTGATAAGGTATTAATGATAAAAATATTAAGCTTTTCATAGTTATAAAACTATATTTTTGGTTTTAATTTTAAAATTGATTATATTAATTAATACTAAATTAAGGTTTGTAATAATTAATTTTTATATTTTGTTTGCATAAGTGCGCATATTTAGAATAATTAATAATATTATTATTCAATAATTTACCATTTTTAATCTAATCCCAAAATAGTAAATACATAATATAAAAATTTTATAAAAAACACAATAGGACCAAAATAATTATATTATCTAATAGAAAATCCCTATAATTAAAATTCAATGATGTTAAATTAATCTTATTTTGCAAAATATATTGATATTTAATAATATTTTATCTGTATTTATCCTGTTATTAAAAATACCTCTCTATTTTATAAATAATAAAAACACTTATTTAAATAAATAAATGACACTTTATAACTTTAAATAATAATTATATTTATAAATCTATCTTTTTATTAAAAATAATTAAAATTAGAATATCATATTTTTTACAACTTATAAATAATAAACATAAAAATAAAATATTTTAATTTTTAATATAAAATATTTGTATTAATAGATTTTTAAGTATTTATCAGTATTATATTAAAAATCATTGTTAAATTAACTAAATTTTCAAATATTCTATATTAAAACTAGATAAATATATTTTTTTATTAATAATTCCAACAAAAAAAAAAATGTATAAACAATATAATAATCCTAAAAAATTAGAAAAACCTAAAAAGTCTTAGAAAGACTAAATAAAAGAAATTGGTGATTATAAAGTAATTTAAGTTCTAGGTTCAGGTAAATGATAATTACATTTTATTAATTTTTAACTTAAAATAATAAAAATCTATTTTAAAATTCTTTTATTTTTATAATTATATATTAAAGTATTAATATTTCTGTATTATTCTCGCTAAAATATTACATGTAAATTTAATAATTAAATTATTTGTAGCCATATATTTTTCTAGGTTCTTTCGGAATAGTATACAAATGTATTTCCAAAGAAAATAAAATAGTAGCAATAAAGAAATTGGCCTTTTATTCCAAAAAAGAAGCAAAAAAATTCGAGTTAGAAGGACAGTTAATTAAGTCCTTAAAACACCCAAATATTGTTGAATGTTACGAAATATTTTATGATGAAAAAAATATACCTTATTTAGTTTTAGAATATTGTAATGGGTAAACATTATAGGAATATTTATCTTAGTAACCGAATAAATAATTAAAAGAAGATGATGCTTTAAATATTTTTATACAAGTTTTATAAGGCCTTTTTTATCTTTATTCAAAAGGTATAATTCACAGAGACATTAAAATAAATAATATAGTAATTCACAATGGAGTTTTTAAAATTACTGATTTTGGGTAAAAAAAACGGATTTTTTTTTATAATTAATAATTAAATTTAAGTTTATATATTATTTATTCATTTTTCTAAGGTTAGCTCAAAAGGTCCAGAAAAATTAGACCCTAAAATAACCTTGGGGGACTATACCTTATATGGCACCCGAAATTTTAGAAAACTGGAATTAATATACATTAAATGTTGATTTATGGGCACTATTTGTAACTTTATATGTTATGCTTTTTCATGAATACCCATTTGAAAATCACGATTTTTAAAAATAAATCAGAGTAATTAGAGAAAAATGTTTGTATGGTTTTTCGATTCCAATAATATTATTACAAAAAAACCCTATTTCATAAGAACTTTAAGATATATTTTATAAAATATTTTAATATGATGCAGAAAATAGAATAACATACTCTAAATTACTTAAATCCAAATTTATTCAAAAATATTTAGAAAAATATAATTCTGAATTAAAAACAAATAAAACTATGTTAGATCTAGAACATACTCTAGATTTTTTTGGATCAGAACAATTCGATAACATTTTATAAAGCACTTAAATTTTTAATAAAGAATAAGCTTAAAATTAAATACTTATGCAGAATTAAAATTTACAAAATCAAAGTTATTTGAAATAAAATCAATAAAATTAATAAATAATAAACAATAGATATTAAAAAAGTAATCATAAATAAATTTATGCAAATAATTGTTAAAATTAACTTAAAAATAATTAATAATATAATAATAATGATTGTGATTGCGATGAAAGTGAAGAAGATGAAGATGAAGTAGACTTTTAGTATTCAACTTAAATAATGGAGATGAGCATCGTACTTCATTAAACTTCTAAGGTCAGAAATTAAAATTACAAATTAAATTTAAAACCTTATAATTTTTGTATTAGCGTAGCAACCTTTATAAAAATTGCTTATATGGATTTATAAGATGCAAATGTGCTTAAAAATATTCCATAAAAACATCTTATCATGACATAATTTTTTTTGTTAAAAACATTATACTTTTACTTAAATTCACTTTTTTAGTCAATAAAAGATAGAAAAAATATATTCAATTTAGATTTATTTTAAGCATTTTCCAGTCCTAAAAATGAAGTATATAAATAATTAACTGAACAAATACAAGACATGGCTAAATAAGTGTATAAAGATTTATTATAAATGTTAGATTTAGCTTCTAACTTAGAAGTTAATAATGTTAATATTAAAAAATGTATAAATTTGGACATTAAAAATTCTGATAAATTTTTTTTTTAACTGGATGAAGAAATTAAATTACCTTTTAGAGCAGTCCTACTATTAACTTATAAAAAGTTAAAAGAAGCCATTAAAAATTACAAAGAAGTTAATACAGAACTAAAAAGAAAATTTCCCAAAATACAGGTAAAAACATAAAAATAAAATTTCTATAAATAATTTATAATAAACATTAATAAAAATTCAAAATTATGAATAATCATTAATATTTTTTTTCTAAATAAAAAAAATTAATTTAGGAACTAAATAATTAATCAATCGATAAAATGGAAAGAATTTGTCTTAAAATCCTAATTGCTAGTGTTTTTTTAAAAGTTTTCAAATTAAAATAACCATACATTTTTTTATCTTAATTTAAAGAAGCTACAAAAAAATTTAGTAATTTAATTTAGTGGTTCGAAACTGAAAGTTTAGAAATAATTATTAAATAATAAGAAGAACTGGAAAAATTATATTTTCCCTAACTTTAAACTATCGTTATAGAATTTTGAAAAAATTCTTAAATTTATTTTTGTACTTAATTATATATGTATTTCTACTAATTTAAATAAAATATGAGAATATAATATAATGGTTTTAAAATATTATAAGATAGTTCATTCTAAATAATTTATTTTATAATAAGTGATTTTTTATAACAACATTAAAATATATTTAAAAATACAAAAATACTTATATAGATAGTTTCTTAATAGAATTTTTTTTTTACATTTTTCCTATTTTTAATATAGTCTAGGATTCTTATTTTATTGTAATTTGACTTAAATTAATGCTAATAAACTGTAATTAAAAGGCAATTATTTAATTAAATAAATTTTATATTTCAATATTATTGATTTTCCTCTGCCTCAAAAATTCAATAAAAAATAAAATTAATAAAAAAATAAAATAAAAATAAATAAATACATGTAAGACTTCCAAAATAAGATTAAATAAGAGACTCAAAGACTAGGTTAAGAACTTGAATAAAGTAAAAAAAAGGATATATATTTTCATTTCATCGATAAAAAAAACAGTTTAAAAGAGAAATATGAATTTTCAGCAAAAAAAAGAAAAATTAAATCACATAAAATTTCCCTTAAATCATATTATTTTTAATAAATTTTTATGATTCATTAAAACTTAAAAATGCATTTTTTTTAAAATTATATAACAGATTATAGAAAAACTTAATACAGTTAATATAAAACATCAATATAAACTTATATAGAAAATAATTTTAAAGAAAAAATCTAAATTTTCACCAGGAGATTGAATTTCAATTGTTTTTTAAAATAAACTAAATAAATTTTATCATGATAAAATCAAACTAAAAATTAAACATAAAAAAAAAAAAAATTTATGACATTTATTTTATATTTTATTAATTCCATTTTTTTATTTAAATAGAGGGTTTTATCCCTGAATAAAACATTAAGTTTTTTAATTCCTGTATGGAACAGTTCGATAGAGTTTACCATTAAACCTATAATTAATAATAATAATCTTAAAATACATAGTAATATATGTAGGATTTAAAAGTAGTTTAAGAATAATTGTACCCTTTATATATAAAAATTTTATAAACTCAGCCATAATTTAGCAAATAAAATCCTATTTAAAAAATGAGATTGGAAACTTTAGAACATTTATAAAAATACAGTAGAAATTCGGATTTTAATAGAGTTTTTTTAGACATTTTAATTGATATTTTATAAAATGACAATGAAATTAATGCAAAATAAGCTTCTAAAGCTATAAATGAGTTGCTTAAAACAATTTATAAACAAAGTGAAGGAACAAGCAGAAATAAAAATCCTGAAGCCACAATTTAACTTTAGTCTTCAATTTTGAATTTGTTTAAATATTTAGAAGAAAGAACTGTGTTTTTAAAAGATATTTTTAATGTAAAAATAAATAAAATAAATTATTATATTATATTTATTATATAATTTTTTTAATACCATTAATTATAATAATTTTATATTCTAATTTTAAAAATAAAATTAAATAAGTTTATAAATATAAATAAATTTAATTTTTTTATATATAGTAATTAAATGATAGAAGAGAATTTATACCCTAGTACCTAAAAAAAGACAAGCCTTAAACAGAAGGATAAGTAAATATAATTTTTATGGAGTAGATTTAATTTTTATTCTTTAATTTTATATGTATTTTAAAAATCATTATTTTAACTTAATTATCCATTTTTACTAGAATATCAATGATACTATAATAAGAAATAGAGACAGTATTTAATTTTTAGCACAAATTCCGCATAATTTAATTCACATTTTTTCCATAAATAATTTCAGCGAAAATATGGAAATTAAAAATTAAAGTAGATAATCTATTAAAACTTCAATAGAAAATATAATTTCAGCTTTAAGCAACTTACCATTTGAAGAAATTTATATTAAATATACAAAGGAATTCAACAAAGAACTTTATACTGCATTATTAAAAATGAGTTAATTCATATATATCCTTATAAAAAGCGTAAATTAAATAATTATAGTTATATATAATATAATAATTTAATATGTATTTATTTTAACAAATAATTTTTCTTATCTTAATGTTTTTTAATCAAATAATTTTATTCTTTGAATTTATTTGACAAATATTTTTTAAGGATTCTACACCAAATGAATAAAGTAACTTATTCAATATGTAATTTGTAAAAGACGTGTTAAAAAATGTTGATTTTTCATAAATTATTAGTGCAAATTTAAATTTGCTAAAAAAATGTCCAGAAGATTTTTATTAACACAGAATTGAGTGCGTAAACAGAATTAAATTTTTTATCAATTATATGAGAAGGTAGCATATTTTGACCTATGAAAATGTTAGAGATATTATAGATGAGAAAATTATATTCGGAAATAATAAATTCACATCTTTTTATTCTAAAAATGCAATTTACAATTTTTTAAACGAAATTTTCTAAATTTTATTTGTTAACAAATTTTCGGATTAAATTTAATAAAGAGATAGTTATGCCTACAATCCTGAAAAAGCTTTTGAGTTAATATCTATAATCATTAATATTTTGATAAAAAATTTATTTGACAATACTTTGTTTATTGTGGTAAATAATAATATTAATTACTTATTTATAAAATTAAACTATTAATTAATATATTAAATTATACTAGGTCCATGAAAAGTCATTAGAACTTTTGATTAAATTAATAGAAACCCTTTTTGATCTTAAAAAATAATCAAGACATTTCTAAGGTATCAGAGATATTAACTAATTATTACTAAGAATTTTGCATGTTGTTGGACTTAAATTCGGAGAAATAAAAAATAATTTGACAGCCATTAAGGCATTTATTGAAAGAAAAAAACAAATAAAAAAATAATAAGAAGAAGGATAAAACTAAGATGAATAAAATTAAAATAAGTAAAAAAATCATCTTAATTTTACAAAAAAAGATTTAGAGTTAAGCGATGATGAGTAAGGAATTCTTGACCCTAAATTAAGATATGATAGAATCACCAAAAAGGAGGAATAAAAAGCAGAAACCGAAAAACCCAAAAGTAAATAAAAAAAATAATTTTTATAGAATTTTTTATGATAATAATGTATTAATTATATATAAATAAAATAAATTACATAAAATAATTATTTTTTAAATAAGAACACAGAGATATCCATTTAAGCAATATGCCTATAAGAAATTTTGACAAAGACGAAGAAAACTGGAAAGCATAAAGATACTAATATATTGAAAACGAGAAACTGGATATAGATAAAAATCTTTTATTTTTATAAACTATGCAGATAAACCAATTAAATATGTAAAAAAAATTTTTATATACAATTTTAAAAATATATTAAATTAATGACTTTATTACTATAAATTATTAATATTATATAATATATTTATTTATTATTTCCTATAGCTATAGCGAAGATGAAGAGTTAATTTTAAATGGAAATTAAATTAAAGAGAATACTTTTAAAGATTATGCCAGGGACGTCAATTCTGCTATTATATCAAATCTTATAATCTTAACAAAATAAATTTAAATTATATACTATAATGATCTAAGTTGTTTCAAAAATTCCAACAATTTTTTACATTAAAATTTAAAATGTCTTTTTTAATTAGAAGGACATGAGCTACCTGAAGTAATTAAACATAAATACATACATATATATTATTAATACTAAAAAATATTTTAATGATTATATTACTCGTTTTTATTAACATAATTTTTTAGTATAAATTTAAAAATTTTTTCAATAATTATTTTTTATATATAATAAATATATTTTACATTTTTATATTTATTTTTTAGAATGTCATAGATTATCTTGCTAAAATATTAGGCAATGGTTTATAGGTTTTCGATTTCTATCATGACTTTAACATCCATGATGATGACAAATCAAAAATGAGTCCTAATTTAAATAAAACTGTTTCAATTTCAAATTTTATGACAATTTTCGCTACTATTTATAATGAAGTTAACTTTAAAGATATCATTGACAAAAACATGACCTTATTTTTCAAATAATTAATTAAATTTTCAAGGGAATGTCCAGATACATGTTTACAATGCTTTATTATTGAGCCTTTTTGTGGACATTAAAGTGGGGGAAAAAGTGAATATATGGAGCCTTAATGGAATAAAAATATTGCATCTATATTAATTCAAACTCTTATTATAAGATTAAGTGACAATTTAGAACTTTTAAGTCCTTTTTATTAAGAAAGATAAGATTATTTCTAGTAAGTTTAAAAACTTGTTAGATTTCCTTTTAGGTAATTAATTTTGAAAAAAATAATTAAAAAATTAGTTTAACTGATATTTTGTTTTCTAAATAAATTTTAAAATTTTATTTTTTAAAAATTTGTAGATGTTTAAGTAAATTTCAAGATGAATCATTTATCAGGCCATTTTTCAGATAGATTATTTTATTTTTACTTAAAAAGGCCCATAGTTCAGAATACGCAATAGAATATTTACAATTACTAAGAACTATGTTTAAAAACTTACTTGTAAACTCTAAATAAAAAAATAGCAGTGAAGCTTTTATGGTAGAATTATTTTAAATATGCACAAAAGAAAAAATGTAAAGCAATTGTCCCCCATAGTATGCAAATATAAATATCTTGGAAAATTTAATGGCGTAATTACTAATTTATAATTTATAATTTAAAAATAAAAATAAAAATTAAATTTAAACAAAATAATAATATATATATAAATTGATAACAAATATTAAAAATTTTTTTAATAAAATAGGTTTTACGACACTGACATATTTGAAATCAAAGATATAGTATCAGAATTGATTATAATTTTGCCTTTAAAAACCAAATTCATAATATAACTGGCAAAAAATAAGGCAATTGCCACACCTTTTATAAGAAGTATTTCAACAAACGATGTCAGCTACACTTAAAGAATGTTGTCAATTATAGAAATGTTGATTAATCATTTGAATTTCGAAGAATTAGAATACTTTTTCGAAGATGTTAAAGAAGAATTTATTTCAAATATATATAAAATTTTAAATGAAACCAAATACAGCGAAATTCAAAAAACTTATAACGATTAGGGCAATAATTTAGCTAATTACTGCCTCAAAATTTTGGGTAAAAAATTATTAGCATATTTAAATTCATATATTTATAAAAATTAATTAATTTATTTATTAATTAAATAATAACTTAATGTTTTTTATATATATTTTTTTAATATATATATATATTTATTTATTTTTAGCCAAATTTGGACATGTTCCTAGAATGCAAAAGAGTAAATTATGTATTCAAGCTCAAAATAATTTTAAAGATGAAGAATTAGTTTTAATTTTAGAAATTTTCTAATAAAATAAAAATAAAGAGTACCTCGAACTGAACCTTATATCAGCTGTAAATTATTCATTAGATATTCTTCAAAAATTCTTGAATGCTAGTTACAATTACACTTATAATTTGAAAGGAAATACAGTGGGTAATTAATCAAATAATAAAAATTTTATTTATTAAATTAAATATACTATAAATATACTATAAATATATAAATTTCTAAAAAAATAATAAATTATTTTAAACATTAAATTTTTAAAAATTTTTACAGAAACTTCCTATTGTTTGATTAAGTTATTCTTAATGAAGTTTTTCGACATGAGGGAAGACAATTTAGATATATCTAAATCTGAGTAAGAAGGAAATAAGATAACATTTGGAGAATTTAAAAGAGAAAAAACTGAAATTGATGAGAAAAAAAGTAATTCATTTTTTTACAATAAAAATAAATTTAAAAGAATAATTAATATTAAATTTTTATTTAAAGAAATAAGGGCCTTTTATGAAAATCAATTTCAAAAAAGCTAAAACTTAATTGAAAACTGTTTAAAAACATTTATGGAATTAGTCAGAATTAGCCATAAATATATAGCTTCTAATTAGCTTGTTAGTAGAATTAAAGACTAAACTGAGAATTTTATTAAAGTTATTGGAAATACTTTGTTCTATAATTTAGTTGAAGAAATAAAAGAGAAATTAAAAGAAGAATACTAAACTAATAAAATACTTTCTATTAATTATTATGAATACAACTAGTTCGTAATTTTTTTTTTAAAAAAATAAAAACTAATTAAATTAAAAAATAAATAAATACATAATTTTTTTTATTTTTTTAAAATTTAGAACTCATTCGTTAGAACAATAATATCTTTACTCAAATAAAAAGCTATAGTAGTCAGAGAAGATTTGGGAAATTATCATGAAATCATTTTTCCAGCCAGTTTCCTTTGGCTTTCTTTAAAAGAAATGATATAAATAATTAAAGATGAAATACAAATTTTAAAAAATGAAAATGAAAATTAATAAAACTGTGAAAATTAAATGGAATAAGAAGATAATAATGATAAAGATTTACAAAGTTATATGAGAAATAACATAGAAAGATATTATGAAGATTTCTAGGATTATTTGCTTTAATTAATGATATAATAAATATGTGTAAGCCCTTATCTTTTAAATAATAGACATGCATTAATAGAATGTCTTATGTACTTTTCAGAGGACATGTCGCCAAAAATTTTTATAAAAAATTTGCCTTCATTTTTTAACGTACTTTTTATTTCTATCACTGATCTTTCCAACATAATTTTAGTCAGCACATCTTCTTTAATAAGGAAAGTTACTAAAAATGTATTTAAAATGGTAGAACAATATAGAGATTAAATTCCAGAGGCAACTTTTAGAGAAATTTTTACCATATTTATTTCAAATATGATTAGTTATAAAGATCAAACTCATGAATTAGCTAAATACTGTGTTTCTAGATACTCTGAAATTAGAAAAATTAATTTATTAACTCTACTATATTAAACTTCTAATATTTAACACAAGTCTTAAGATATTCAATTTGTGGAAAATTTCGAAGAATTAATAGAATAAAAACACAGCTTTAAAGAAGAAATGATTCAGTATTTATAAGAAAGTCCTGAAAAAAGGGTTTAAAATTTACCTTGTCATTTTAATATAATGACCCTTATGAAAAAACACCCCAATTTATTTATTTCTAAGTTACTCGTCGAAATTGTCTACCCCTTACAACATGAACACACTCATAAATACACTTAATTATAAACTTGTTTTAAAACTCTTGATTATTTGGTAAATGTGACCACTTGTCCTCCTTTCTAGATTTTATAATTACAATAATAAAAAGATTAAAATTCTGCTTAATCTTAAAATTAAAAGTAAAATAGCATAGAGGAAGAAAAACAAAACCCTGATTAAACAGAAGAAAAAGACAAATAAATTAACGAATTTTACAAAAAAATTGATTTCGACCCGGATTTCACACATCAACTTATAAAAATCGGACACACTTTAATATAAAATAACGAAATGATGTTTAAAAAAAGAAGCAAAGTTATTATAGACAGTCAGTAAAAAAATTAAAAAATAAATAAATATATATAACATTATATAATTAATATATATGTTTAAAGTATTTATGACATATGATTTATATTTTTAGATATAATTTTACTTTTCACCATATTTTATTTATTATTTATTATTTTTAATATATTTATTTATTATTTATATTATAATAATTGTTATTTATTAATTATTTTTATACAGATAAAGACCAAATCCGTAACAATAGGGATAATAATAGGGACAAAATGGTAATTAGTACAATCAAAGAAGACCTGCCAATTTTCCTTAACAAGGTAATTCATATCCTTATAAGATTAACAGCGAGCTAGGATTAAACTATGAAGAATTTTAACTTAATATAGAAGATATAGATATATAAAGCAGATTAAGTTCTAATTTACTGTCATCTATAATTTCCTTCATGAAATCAATAATATTGATACCTGCTGTTCACTAGGTAATTTTATAAATTTTAAGTTATATTTTATTTTTAATTTTTAAAAATTAAATACAGTCTAATAAATTTCAAAATTTTTAATAATATATATGAATAAGTTTATTAATAAATATGTTTATTAAAATAAGATTTGCAAACACAATTTATTCCAAATAAACAGAGATCAGCAAGATAAATGCAGCATTTTAAACAGCAGATTCAGCATAATTAAAAGAATTTTCGAGCTAATGATGCGAGTCGAACGAAATTTAAGAATAACAGCCTGTAAATGTTTAAAAGACCTGATTTCAAAAGAAAAACAGCCGAAAGAACTTTTAAATAACGACGAAAAATTGAAAAATATACTCAGGCCAATTCTAATTTGTCTTTAACACGATTTCAAGACCTTCACGCAAGTTTTTTTGATAATTTTAAAAAAAATTTTAAAATTATTAACTACATGCTTTAACAGAGCTTTGGCCGATAAACTACTCGCCCACTTAACTGACACAAATTAAAAAATCAAAGTTGAAATTAAAAACAGTTAACAATAAATATTATAACAGCCCATACAACAGTAATAAATTATGTAATAATAAGTTATTGAGTTGAGAAATTAAGCCAAATGTATTAATGGATTGCTTTGTTTGTTTGAGCATCTGAATATTACCTTAGCTCAGGAGTAATTTAATTTTTAAATTATGTTTATTTATTTATATATATATATGTTTTTTATTAATAAATTTTTTAATTTTTTTTTAAATTTAATTTTTAAATTATGTTTATTTATTTATATATATATATGTTTTTTATTAATAAATTTTTTAATTTTTTTTTAAATTTAATTTTTAAATTATGTTTATTTATTTATATATATATATTTTTTTATTGATAAAATTTTTAATTTATTTTAAATCAATATTTACTTTTTATTACTTATATATTTAGATAATTATTTAAATAATTTTCAATTTTTAGATGTTTATATATTTTTTATTTTAAAAATTCTTAGTTTTTTATTTATTGATTTATTATAATTTTTATTTGTTTAGCCAATATAAATCTTCATTTGAAAAAATTTTGGAAAATGTAATTGAAATAGAGTAAAACTTAGGTGCAAAAATAGGCAAATATTAAATATAATAAATGACTAGATAACCTTTACTAAAAGTATTTAATGTTATGGCATCTAATGCATTATAATTTATTTACTGTAAAGACGAAAAAATTTTGTTGTTATTATTAGATATTTTAAAAATGGATAATGCTAATATCTTTAGAGAAAGGTAATTGAATAAAATAATATTATCTTAAATCTTAAAAACAAAAAGTTTAAATTAATATAAAAAATATATTGATATTTTTTTTATAAAATAGAGTTTCTAGAGAAAGCGCAAATTTAACAGAATTTACGATAAAAATAAGTAACTTTAAAATAATTCACCTAAGAATAATCAAAGCATTATCCACTAAAAACCCTAGATTTTTAAGAAGAAATTCAGAATTGTTGAACCACTTAAAAAAACAAGTAAGAAATTACATAAAAAAAGAATATATAAAAAATGACAGGTACTAATCACAAATACAAGATAAATAAGAAATAATTTACGATAAAAAATAAGAAATAATAGTTATCCTGAAAATTTTGAAAAACTACTGTAAAGAGAACCATGATGACTGTGAAACCCTTTTCCTTTTAGTAGAAGCTATGAAATTGCCTTTAAACAGAGACAAAAATTTCCTGAAAAACTTTTTTAACTACGAAATTTTCCCCAAATATTCGGTTGAAAACAGAAGAAAGCTTTTTCTTTATTTTTGGAGATTTTTAGACGAAGAAGCAGACGAAAAAAACTCCTACATTTACCAAATATTTTAAGATGAAAGCAAAGAAATTCTATAAGATGCCAATAATAGAGCAGATATAAAGGTGAACGCTTCTTATAATATAGCTTATCCCTTAATAAAAATCAGTTAATAAAAAAAAGACCTTAATTAAGTTATAAATTAAGATGGAATAAGGGCCATAACTGAGTCTATAAAAGGAGAAGACTCCACAAAATCTAGACACACTAGAATTACTATAGAAATTTTGCAAATACTTTCACTTTTGATCGTTTTTTTGAGGGAAGAACTTTTGCCGCATAAAAAATTAATTATTTCCTATATTTGGAAAATTCTTAAAAATAATTAAGACGATTAAATTCTTAAGCATTTTGATTATATCACTATTGCTAAGTTTATTAAACATTACGGAATTCCTGATGAAATGATCATTAATATTTATGTCAGCATCTTGAAAGGTAAAAAATTTAATTTATAAAATATATAAAATAAATAAAATATATGAAAATATTGATAAAAATTAAATAATTTAAGTTTTTCGAATATAAGTATTTTTTTAAAATAATTATTTTTTTATAAAAAGGCCAAGAAGATATGCAAACGCACGACCACGATATAGCTTCGCTCAGTAAAACAGCATTAAATATATTTATCCCCTATTTATCCCAAAAAAGATGGGATCAAAATAGAAACTAACAACAATTACAATAGAGACAATAGCAGTAAAGACAATAATAATAATAAATGCAGTAATCGTAATAGTCTAGCATTTCCTAAGGCTAAGAGTCCCAACTCAAATAATCTCAGCAACTAGGTGAAAGCACTTAACTTTCATAACAGTAATAATAACAGTAATAATAATAGTAATAATAAAGTAATTCCTAAGATTAAAGTGGACAAGGTCAAATTTAAAATCAGAGTTAAATATCTTAATCGTAATAGTTATAGTAAAAAAATCAGTCACAATAATAATAGTAATAATAGTAATAATAAAGATAATAAATGCAATAAAAATTACCCAAATGGCTAATGTGGACGCTTAAAGGGTTTAAAGAAGATGAATATTGGGCTGAAAATACTCCTGCTTTAATAAAATTCTGGCAAATATTTATTTAAAACCATTAAGTTTTTTATTAATACAGAAAAAATTTTATGACTTAAATGATAAATTCCATGTAATTTTTGACTATTACACATTAATAATAATAAGTTTAGTCAGCTCAAAAAAGGATAGCTTTTGACTTGAGTTTCTTATATATTGAGTGGAAATTTAAAGAACTTAGATAGCATTTATAAATGGTTAGATAATATGCTAAAAGATAATAGGCAAAATCAAACATAGAAAAAATAGAAAATGAGTAAAAGAATCTCGAAAGACTATACAAAGAATAAACAAATATAGAGAGAAAAATAAATGGAACTTATAAAGAAGAAGAAGACGAGCTTTTATAAGAAAAGCTTTAAAAATTAAAAAAAGAAAAAGAAGAAAAAGAAGAACAAGAAAGGCAGCAAAAAATGTAAATGGAATAAGAATTAAAATAAGAAGAAGAACAAAAACTAAAAGAACTAGAAAACCAAAGAAATAATAACATTAATAATGATAATAATTAAAATTAAAGTAATGAAAAAAAAGAAGAATAAATTGTTTAATAAGAAAACTAATCCACTTAAGAGGTCAAAAATAACGAAGATTAATAATAAAAATAATAATAAAATGCAGACTTGCAAAAAATTGAAGTCGAAACTTAAGATTAATAATAAAAATAATAACAAAAATAATAAGATGATGTAAAATTAGAAGAAGAATAAGAAGAACAAAAAAATTAAGAAAAAAGAGAAAAAAATCAAGAGAGTTTTGTAAATCAAGAAATCGATTAAACTGAGATGATTGAAGAATCTTTGTCTTTAGAAGGTAAATTTATAACTATTAATTTTTTTTACTTATTTATTTACTTATTTATTTAATTATTTACTTAATTATTTAAAATTAATAATTTTTAATTTTTAATTTTTAATTTTGTTGACTTAATTTATTTAATTAAAGAGTAACTAAGTCTGACGAAGAATAAAATAGAAAAATAAGAATAGATTGTTAAAGAGTTGTAAAAAATTTTGGAAACAAACGAAGAAAATATAATACCCAGCGATTAATAAATTTCAGATGCTCAAAAATACATATAAGACCACACTTATAACGTAGAAGACAGCTAATAGCCAGCCGAACTTTTGATAGGTTTTTTAATAAAATAGGCATTATAATCTTGTTAAGATAAAGATTAAAAAGATTTCTAATAAAGGTAAAACAACTTATTTATAAAAATTTTTATAATTTTAAAATACTTATTAATTTTTAAAAAATTAATTTGTTTTCTAGATCTCTTTACTTGCTTAAAAAAACTCTTTTTATTTGGCCCCATACATAAATAAAATATGACACACTTTTTATTAAACCTATTAGAAAATGTCAAGATAATTTGTAGAATGACAATTAAGATAGTTAAAGTTAAAAAAATAAACTATAAATCCAGTATGTTACTCTTAATATTTTATACATCTTATTAGAATTCGATAAATAAGAAAACATTTTCAAATAAATGAATTTAATTTTTGAAGTTTTGTAGCCAACTGTAACTAAAAAAAAAATAATTAATTTAAAATATTCTTGAAATTAAACTCAAAAAGTTTAATTTAAAATCCATAATTTTAATTATAATAAGGCTAATTAAATATTAAAATTTATTAAATTGTTATTTATTATTTTTTAAATTCTACTAGAATAATCAAGCTTTGAATTTTATCATATCAGAAAATCCTTATTTGAACTATTTAACTACACTTATTTTTAAAAGACTTTTAAAAATTGCGCATGAAAGAAAAGACTAAGAAGAGTCGATTAAATTCATGAAATCTTTTAATAAATTACTAGTTGAAAGTTTAGAAACCAACATAAAAATCTATTAATAAAGTGATAAAAGCCAAAATAATAAAATCTTTTTATTCTTAACACAAAAGTAAACAATAAATTATATTTCAAATATTAAAAATATGTATTATATAATATAATTTATATAATTATATTCATTTTTTATTTTTTTTTCTATAATATTTAGACTCGCTTGGATTTTATTCTAATTAGACGATAAATAATTCGAAAGCATAGTAAACCAAACCAAATAATTTATTTCTATATTTTTCGACCTGTGCTATAGATCAATAAACTAAAAAGGTAACTTTCAAACAAAACTAATTCATTTCTCAAAAAAAGCTTTTTCAATCTAGAAGATAATAAAATTAATAAATAAATTAAATAAATATATAATATATGAAATACTAAATAAATTAAATATATAATAAATGAAATACTAAATAAATTAAATATATATATAATTAAAAAATATTTTTTTTTTAGAAATAAACCGAGAAATGAACAAATACATGGACTTCGAGCCCCCTTTTTCCTGCGTTTACGAACTTTTACCTTTGTCGGGCGAAATTTCCCCAGAAGCGGAAAACATTTTCGACTAGCAGATAAAGCTGTTCCACGACGATAATGTAGAGCAGTTAAAATATAAAAATAATAATAACAAAGATTATCTGGTTATGTCTATGCGAATGGTGGCCACCAAATTTAACAATTTCAATTTCTCAGAATAACAGCAAATTTTAACCACTTTGAGCCATATTTTGGAAAAAATAAGCGACTTTGAAATCAAATATGAAGTTACTAATATACTCAAATGCCTGTTTTTGGGAAATTCAGGGTAAATTAACAAAAAAAAATAATTTTATATTATTTTATTTATTTATTTTAAATTGCTGTAAATTCAAATGTTTGATTTAAACACAAATTTATTTAAAAACTTTATTATTTTTTTTTTATGAAATTAAACTTAAGTACTTTAATTTAAAATGTAATTTAATTAAAATAAATTATGAGTGATTTTTTACCTTTTACCTTTCATATTTTAATAGCTTTAAAAACGGTGAGCCTCCTAAATAGTACAGATAAATATAAATGGCTAATATAAACGGAGAGAAAAAAATGGAACAATTCTTTAATTTTGAAGCAATTAAAAAGATTTTCGACAAAAAAAATGATCGAGACAGCGGATAAATCGGGTCTAAAATCCCGGAAAAAAGAATTTTAAGGTCATATTTCAGATTCCTCTGCCAACTTGCCCAGGAAAATCATATAAATTGGCAACAACAATCAAATTTGAGAGAATTAATTTTCTTAGTTTCAAAAATTTCAAGTTCTAAAGATATAAGGTAACCAAAATTTATAAACAAAAAATTTAATTTTTTATTTTAATTTAATGAAAAACTATTGTTTTATAATATTATTACCTGAGATTTCTATTTTAATTTATTGTAAATTTTTAATTAATATATAAATAATTTAATTTTTTCAGATTCATATATCAAGAAATAGCCTAAATTTACGGAGGATCTCCAATTTACTTAGTATTTTTATTGTTAGGAGAAATTCACAAAGACGATTAAATTTTATAGCCTCCCAATATTTAACCTTAGTAACAATAACCCAATTAGCCTCACTCTCATCAAGATAAAAATTAGCCTACCGACGACGGAGAAGAAATTTTACTTTTCGCATTTAAATTCATGCTTTATTTTTATTTAGAAAAATCGAATATTCAGTTCAAATTTAAAAACGTAAGATGTCCTACCGACATAAAAATTACCCTAATAAAAGAAAATAATTAATAGAAAAACCAAGAAGGGGTAAAAATAGAGGAGGAGGAAGAATAAGAAAAAGAGTGCCAAAATAAACTCTAAAATTTTTAAAATAAAATCGAAATAGAAGAAGAAGAAGAAAAAACCGAATAAAATGTAGAGAATGTATAAAATGTATAAAAAAGCGCGAAAAATATATAAAAAAGATCTTAAAGCCCGGAAAAACCTCTCTCTTTCAGCGAGAAAATCCACCAAAAAAGACAAGAAAATTTGAAAGAGTACCACAAATTATACGCGAAAAATGTTTTAAACGACGAGAACATTTTGGAGCTGATTTGCGACCTAATAACGAACGAATACCCGAACTATTTGAACCTTTCAGAAAAGATACTAAAACCGGCTTTTTTGAAGTTATTCAGGTTTTTCAAGTCCCAGTTGAGCGCCAAGGAAAGGGGACAGGTCGTGTAAGCCATTGAAAATTACTTGATAAATAATTACGAAATCCCGCAGTTGTGGGGCGGCATTTTGTGCGACATTTTGACCGAAGAAATCTATGATAAAAATGGCTTCCTTGTTGACCCCGAAAAATTTGTTATAATCACCAAAAAATAGTCTTGTAAAATACCTTTATTTATTTAATTAATTATTTATTTATTTATTTATTTATTTATTTATTTAATAACATTTTTTTGTCTAATTATTTGTTTGTTAACATTTTTTGTCTATTTATTTATTTGTTTGTTTGTTTGTTTGTTTGTTTGTTTGTTTGTTTGCTTGTTTGTTTGTTTGTTTGTTTGTTTGTTTGTTTGTTTGTTTGTGTCTTTTTTATTTATTTATTTGTTTTTTGTTTATTAACATTTTTATAATTTTAAATAATATTTCATTTTTTTTAACACTTTTAAGATTGGTATGGTAGCATGGAGTATTTAGAAAATTTGTTACAGTCTGAATATACTACGCATTTTGGATCCATTTATGGACTTTATGAAATTTATAAAGGACTAGGAGAAAATGATTATAAATTTGGACTTTAAGCGTATATTACTGAAGACCCCAAATTAAAGTAAAGTATTGCCATGTCATAGTAAAGAGAATGGTAAAAATGCTTAGATTTTCTAGATGACTGTAATTAAAGAAAAGTAGAATTTAATTATGAAAAACCCGAAGATGATAATGTAAAATAAAATTGAATTTATTTATTAATTTTTAATTTAATCTTAAAATAAATTTTAATCAATTAAGATTATGGAAAAATTCTTCGATCAGCTTTCGTTATAAGGATAAATGATAGACATACTTAAAAATTTAAATTGTTGGTCTGATCTTATTGAAATTTCCAATTACACCAATAATTATAGACTTAAACTCACCTCATGTGTTATTACAAATGTAAAAAAAAATAAAAAAACTAATTTTTATAAATTTTTTTAAATAATGTATAAATTTGTAAGCCCTATTTTAATCTATTTTATTTTTAACAGGACAAAGCTCATTTAAACAAATTAATTTCTCCCTAAGTCTCAAATGAAAGTGAAAAAGACTCTTAAAAAATTTAGTATTCTAATGCTTTTTATAATTTCGGCATGATGGACGATAAAATACATAAAATTATAGATATACAAAAAAATTTATAATCCTCTTTAACATATGGTAAAAATATAAAATAATTTAAATTCAAATTTATACACCAATTTTATATATTAAATTTTAAAATATTTAGAAGAAAAAAAAAAAAATTAATTCAATTTTTATATTTAATTCATCTTTATTTTCAAGGATTTTTTTTAAAAATTATTATTTTTATCCTTCCTAACAAATATTTTAAATTTTAATTAAATTTGAATATAAAAATTAAAAAAATTAAAAAAATAAAATAACCCCCAATTTTCACACTAAAAATATAATTTTTACCATAATATAATTTACCTAAGCCATGAGAGAATGGGCCACTTTACCGAAAATCCAAACTTCTGCCCACAAAAATTTATTAAACCGAGTCCAATTTTGCTTCGAACTTGAAGAAGGCCTTTTAAAAATAGGAGAAACTAAAATTTTAAAAGAATAAGATGCTAAGCCATTAACTGCTTTCCACACTTTTTTCTAAAATGTTTAGTAATAATTAAATTAATGGAGACAAAGAATGCCCCACAAATATGAAAATTTAACTATATGGAGAAGTATAGAAGGACAAAGAAATTTAATGCAAAATCCGCTCGAAGGATTCTTGAAAAAATTCTATAAATCTGTAAATTATTAAAAATAAAAAATAAAAATTTTCTTAATTATTTAATTACTAGTATTAATTTTATTCTAACTTTTACTTGTTTTTTTAATACTAATTTTTAATAAATAGATCAATATTTAGACCGAATTAAATATAGAAAAAGACACTACTTACAAATCTTCAGAATTTTCACCTATGATGGATATTTTTTATTATAATATTATTCTTGAAAAATAATTTAAAAATTATGGCATTAAAATAACTCCTTGCTACGATAAAATTATTCCTAATTTCCACCCAGAAGACAAATATCTAGTGGCCAAAAACTGGGCATAAAGTATTTATCTATTTATTTTTTTAACTTTTTATAAATTAAAATTTAATTCTTTACTTTAATTGAATTTTTATAATAAAAATTTTTAATTATGTTATATTAATTGTTTAACTTTATATTTTCATATATTACTAAATCATAGATTATGATAGCACCAACTATCAACATGCATTAAAAATTGTAGATCAAGCTATAAAAGAAATAGGCGATGATTTTAAAGCCTCAAAAGCCGACCTTTATAGAGTAAGAGCTTAAATGAAATTCGGTATAAATTAAATATTTTACTAGTATAATATAATCGAATATATAAAAATTTAGAAATTGAAGTTTATGCTTTTATTTTATTTTTATATATATAAAGAGGTCATGACCGTCAATATGGATACCGAAATTCTAGAATTTCTAGAAATTCGACCTTTTTTTATAGAAATTCTAGAAATTATAAAAATTTTTATAGAATTTCGAGAAATTCGACCATTATTTCTAGAAATTCTAAAAATTTTTCTAAAATTTCTATAAATTCTCGAAATTTATGCTAAAATTTTTCGCGAAATTCTCGAAATTCTAGAATTTATAGAAATTATAAAATTTCGAGTCTCGAAATAAAGAGAAGTCGTATTTTAGGATATAATTTAGTTAAATTTAGTTTGTTTTTTGGCTAAAAAAGTCTACCGTCAATTCAAATCATTGCAATAAGTGAAAAAAGACTCTGTAATCTATAATTCAGCAAATAAAACTTTACCAATTCTGGAATTAATCATACATTTAGTTTATAGATTAACATTAGTATTTAAATACTATTAAAAAAGTGGCATAAGTTTTTAAAAAATATGCATTTACAATGAATTTTTATAATAATAAAAAAATTATTAAAATCATTAATTTTAAATTTTAGCAAGAATAAATAATTTATTTAAATTATGTAAAATTTTAAAATTTAAAATACTAATACAAAAAATATTAAGTTTTAAGGATGTTTTCCCTTCTAAAATTTCGCTGAGTATATAATGAAATGTGTTATAAAATTATTAATAAAATCCTTACCTATACCATCCTTCCATTGAATTTTGCATAAATTTTTTTTATTATTATGCAAGCAGAATTTTAATCATTTTTTTTTAGAATAAAATTTATTATAATAGTCACCCATACTAATACTAATTTGTTTAGATATCATTATTATTAATTATAAAGAAAATTAATAAGCGTATAAACCTAATAAATTAACTAAACACCCAAAATAATGCTGAAAATCTTTTTAAGGGGATTTTTTTTGAACAGTTATTAACATAAAAACCTCTAAATTGTGGATAGTGGTAATATTTTTTAAAATATTATTAAAAAAAGCCTAAATAATAAATTGAACCCATATAAAAGTTATTTATGTCGTAAAAAATGATACATTAGTGATTGATAATAATTTATTTTATCTTTCAAAAAATAATTTTGATAATTTTATCCAAATATTTTATAGTTAATTTTCAGATTTATAAGTAAAACTATTTAAAATTCTATTATTTCTAATTTTTTAAAACTCGAAAAAATTTCGAGACACGAAAAAATTATTTTCTAGAATTTCTATAATTTCGAGTAAAATTTCATAATAATTTCTAGAAATTATAGAAATTTTGTAAAAATTTTTTCAATTTCTATAAATTTTCCTCTAATTTCTAGAAATTTTATAAAATTTTCTATAATTTCTAGAATTTCTATAAAAAAAGATCGAATTTCTAGAAATTCTAGAATTTCGGTATCCATATTGACGGTCGTGACCTATAAAGATTATTTTTTTTATTTTCTATATATAAAATTAAATGCATTTTTTATATTTTGCCAAACTAATTTGTATACCTTTTTATAGATAATAACTAAACCTAGGAAGCAATCGAAGATCTAACAAATAGTGTAAATACAAGTTAAACTCATTATAAAACCTGGTTAACTTGGCTAAATATTGCTTTTAAAATATACCAAAGAAATCCCTAAGATATTTAACAGGCCGAATTTGTTATTGTTTCATGTTTGAATGCCTTAAAATATAAGCCTTTTAAAACCCGACTTCATTTTTCAAAAGTTCTCTATATATTAGATTAATTTAGCAGAGAAAGCGATATTGACCAAGTTCTTCTCAAAAAAATGTCTGAATCTTCAGAAACTGTTGGTATAAATTAAAAAAAATTTTAAAAAAATAAAATAATTTTTATTATAAATTTCCTAATATTTTTTTAAATTTATTTAATTTAAAGGAATTTAATGGTCCGCACTACTTTTATGGATAATTTAACTTTGTTAATTAAGCAGTAAATTTTATAAACTCGAAAATATTGTAAAAAAGCTAACTTAGGATTTCAACCAGCCATTATTTTATACATTGAGCAGGTAAATAATAAAATAATTTAATTTTTTGATAAAATTTAAATTAAAATGTAATTTATTTTGTATTTTAAAAGCTTTAAAAACAATAAAATAAAATAAATGTGCGATTATATGAACTCTTAATATTCTAACCTGTATTTACTTACAAAACTGAAAAACATAATAGAAATTTTGGAACAATAAATTTATTTAAATGTTAAATTCAATTATTTCAATGACTTGCAAGAATAATTCGATAATATTCTAACTTGCCAAACTGTTCAATAAATATAAGATGTAGTATAAAAAATAAAATACATCTGCGAAATGTAAAAATTAGAATCTCTCAAAAACATAGTTGTAACAGATGAATTAGCTAAAATCGATATTAAAAACAATCCATTGGAATATGTTAAATAGGCAAGAAAAAATGTGTATAGTAAAATTTTGCAAAATTTATCAAATGAACTTAACTAAAATAGGAATTCTTACAACCTGATACCAAACGAATAAATCCAAATTATATAATCTAACTTAGAAGAATTAGAAATCCCTGGATAATATATTTGGAAATCGGTAAATTTAAAAATATTTAATAAATTTATTTATTTTAATTAAATATTAAAAATATTGTTTATAGGCAACTGTAAGAGACTTTAAGCTAAAATAAGATAGTCACATAAAAATTGCCGGAATTGATTAAAAAATAAAAGTTATAATTAAAAACAGAAAAATAACTAGATAAATAACCCTGGTAGGAAGCAATAATAAAAGTTATATTTACGATTTATCACATAACTCTCTTTATAGATAATAATATTTACACGAAAAAAATAAATAAACATAGTTTTCAGACGAAGTTACAAAAGTTATACAATAAAAAAATTAGGGCTTCATATAAGAATTTTTAACGGAATAGTTGACCCAAGTTATGAACACCCATTTCGCACTATCAAGGTAAAATATATAAAGATAAATTTATATGTTATTTTTTTAATGCTATAGATGTTTATTAAAAATTATATATGATTAATTTAAATAGTAAAAAAATAATTGTTAAAAATTATTTTTTTATTTAGGGAAACCTTTGTAAGACATACAGAAATTTAAACTCCTCCGGTATTTAATCTAAAACCTTGGCTTTCTATAACGCCCTCTCCTTAAAATACAATTTCATTATCTAATGTGCTTGATTAATATTTAATGGAAAATATACAAGATGATAATATAGATAGTAATATAAAAATATAAATAATTATATTATATAAATTATTTTATTTCAATACCAAAATTTTAAAATTTGTATAAAAACTTATATATTTAAATTAACCAATCTATAAATATTTTTTTAGTATATAATAAACACCTTGATTTCGTAAAATAAGAAGATATAGAGTCCAATAAAAAAAATACTATTATAAATTAAGAAATGAAAAAATTAGTTCCTGATAATATTTTGGCCAATTTTATTAGCAAAGCTACTGCAAATAGAGAAGAATATTATGCACTTAGAAAATGTAAAATAATTTCATAACTTTTTAATTATTTAAATTAATTTTTATATATTTATATAAATGCTTATTTTTTTTCTTAAAATTTGTAGAATTCACTTATAATATGGCATCTTCATCTTTCTTAAATTATTTGGTTAATAGTTAGAAAACACTTGATAATTATTCATTTAGCTTATAAGAAGGAAATGCATATGTTAATAAATACTCCTTAAAAAATATATGTAATAATAAAATGAGTCCTTATGCCATAAGAATGTCTCCTAATTTCACGAATTTCATGACAGATATAGGAATTTTAGGAATTTATCCAGCCTAATTTATTGCTATCGCCCAAGCTTTATCTAAATATGAGTAATTTAAAATAAAAAGAAATATTAACAATATTTAATATTTTTACTTTTTTAAATATAATATTTTAATATTAAATCGCTTTTTAATAAAATAGAAACACTTTCAGTACTTATCTCTATATTATGTTAAGAAGTATGTAAACTGAAGATTCAAGAAATTCTATAAACGATATCGAAAATGCAAACATACAAAAAGATTTTATACTTAATAAATTAACTCAAATTTTGTATGGTAAAGACAATTAAGAAGTTTAATAGTTAAATGTTAAATAATTACCTTATAGTGACAAGGTTTATAATTTAATAGACTCTTATATATATCTTGCACATAAAAATAATGTGCCAGCCGAATTTAAACATTGGTTCTGATTAATAATATAATAATAAATAGTTTGATGAATATAAATTTATTATATCATTTTTATTTAAATATTAAATATTTATATTTAGCCTCAATTTAAAATAAATATAAATTAATAATATATTTTGTTATAAATATGTTTTAAAACCTATAATTTTATACATGTTAATGATATGAGAATATAAAATTTAGAAATTATTTAGTAATGTAAAAATACAACAATAAAAAATATTTTATTTCTAATTGGATGATTTTAAAGAATATTTTTTATTTGTGGTAGATATTTATATGATAAAATATTATATATAAATTCCATAAATAAAATATAAAATTAAAAAATAAAATTGAAAATAATTAAAAGATTATTAAAAAAACTTAGAATTTTAAGTAAACGAAAAATGATTGTAAAAAGCGTAAAACAACTTTCTAAACTACAAAAAAATATAAATTTAAATCAAAAATACTCTTACAATTTTTTTGAAAAATTTCAATCAAAATTCATGAATAATTTTAATGAACAATATAAATAAACTTAGGAAAAGGCATAATAAAAAAAATAAGAACACGTAAATAAGATTTAAAATTAATATTATTTATAACAATATTATATTTATATATGTTGAAATAATAACATTTAAATTTATATAAATTCAATGCATATTTTTATTGATAATATATTAAAATTACTTTTGCCATAAAAGTCTTAAGAATTCCAAAAAGAAGCAGCCAAAGAATAAGAAAGATTAGCTCGAGAAAACCCCAATTTCGAAATGTCCAGAGAAGAATTCATAGATTCAATCAGAAAAGAAAGATATGCCTATGAATAAGAAAGAGAAAAGTCAAAAACAGGTATATATAATAATATATAATATATATATAAAATAATATATATAAAATATTGATAAATAATATTATAATAATATTATAAAAATATTATATAAGTATATTTAAATATATTAATAAATCAAATAAATAACAATTTAAATTTTTACTATATTTAATTTATAATTTTTAAATTTGTATTGTATTATTTATTTTATTTATCTATATTTTAACACATATATTTATTTTATTTAGAATGGGCGGAATTAGATTAAAGAATGATAAGAGAGTAATAAGTGTAAACTGCAAGTATAGATTACGAAAGATTAATGATGGCAAATATAAATTTAATTCCTGTTGAAACTTTTTCACATCCAGATTAACTTTTTTACTGTAAAAAAATAAATAAAAATTTATATATAATAAATAATATAATTAAAATTAAAAAAAACAAAATTAATTTTTCTAATTTTAAAAAAAAAACTTAATTAATATTTTTTATTTTAGTCATTACAGAAGTTTAGTCAATGTAATTAAATGAAGAAAATATAATAAAATGTGTAGACGGATTTTTAGGTCTTTCTGAAAAAATTGATCCTAGTTAACTTGAAACAATTGTTTTTGAATAATTTGTTAACGTAAATATAATTATATAAAAGTTATAAAAAATTTTTTAATACTACTTATCTAATAAATTAAATTCTTAAAATATATTATTATATAATATTATAAGATGGTCGAAGACTCAATTAGCATTCTTAGTAAAGATATAAATTTGTTCAAAATAGCTTAATTTGGAGACTTATATTGTATAGAAAGTCACAGATTTTGGGAATTTTTAGAAAGAAAAACTGTTTAAAAAATGAATTAAATGCAACCCACTACATTGGTTTAAATTCTTATTCATTTTAGTAATTAAAAAGAGGGATCTGACTATTTTTATACAAATATTGAAAAAATTTTGGAAGGATAAGTCGATGAACAAATTAGTAAATTAAAATTTGTTGAAGAAAATAGCCCAGCTGAATTATAATAAATTGAAATTTTAAACGAAATTTAAAAAGATGTTACATTTTAAGATTGGGTTTTAGTAGCACAGGCCTTTTATAGGGTGAAAGCAGGAAATTTAAGTTTTTTTATTAAAGTTTAAGAAGTAATTGCATACACAATGTTAAAAGCAACTTTCGATGATTTAATTAAATTATCATTAGTTTTTAAAAATATCAAAAATAAAAAAGACGAAATGTTTGAATAACTTGAGAAATTTGTCATGATAAAACTTGATGAAATGGAAAAAAATTAAGCAGATAATAAAAGTGATTCTTAAAAATTCTCAGAAATAACTTAAAATTATGCCTAATTAGTAAGTTTAGCGGCGGATGGGTTCGGCTTCGAAATGGGAAGTAATTTAATGTTTGACAGATTTTGTGAAATAGCTTGTCCTCATATTGAAAAAATTAAAAATAAAAAAGATTTAGATATATTTATAAAAGGTAAACATATTTTATATACTATTCAATATAAAAATTTTTTAATACAATTAAATAAATATTCATTAATAAATATTTTTTTACCATTAAAAACAGGATTTGTTTATTCTTACAGAGGAAATTAGAAAATTTTAGATTTAATTAGCTTTAAAATATAGTAAATAGTCGAAGAATAATATAATTATACAGTTTAAATAAATGGAGATAAAGAAACTTTGGACCAATTATCCGAATCTGGTCAAATTTTTTCAGTTACTGAACTGGCTTAAATCAGTAAATCTTTATACATGGCAGAATATTAAAATAAAAAACTGGAATTCTTAATAGAAAAATTTATTGTAACTTAATTAAAAGATGTAGGGAGAATTACATTGGAAGAAATATTGGAATGTGTTAAATCTTACACTATTACCAGAATTGGTTCAAGATAAATTTATAAATTATTGGAAATTATTATAAGACATAGATTTGAAGATTTAAAAAAAAATCAGGAAATTTGTTAAAAAATTTACGTTTTTTACGCCAAATCAGGGCTTTGTAGTTCTGAATTATTGGAATAATTAGAATTATAATAGTGAAATGATGGATTATATTATTTGTACTTTTTTTAATTTTGATTTTTATACTTTATAGAATCTATTTTATATTATATATAAGTAAAAAAGTTATATAAAATATAAATATAGTTTCTAATCCTGGTTTTATATCATTAATATAAGAAGATTTTTAACATTATATTTGATTTTCATAATTTTTTATTTTGGTAAATAAAAATTGATATATTTCAGAAAAAAAATATGATATTTATGTTTTTTAAAATATAATTTATATAAATATATGGTCGATTAAAATTAAATAAAGATATAAGATAAATATTTTGATTTTATTATTAAAATAAAAATAATTTTTGTTCAAAGTATGATAAATTAGTTTTTCGATAATTTTAATAAAATTTCATAAAAATAATTTACTAAATTAAAGGTCAAAAAAATTTAATAAATCATGTCATGTTTATATTAAACTAGGCTTATATTTTTTTAAATTATATTAAAAAATTCTTATCATAAACATAGAGGAAAATTAAAAATATTTCATCTTTCCTTTATTATTATAATTCTTTCAAACATTGAAATAATAAAATCATTATGCATTTTTATCTAGTTGAATTTATTATTCAATATTTTTTCATATTACTTGGCTAAATTTATATAATCAATAACTATAATTATTATAATTTTGAATTTTTTTATTATTTAATTATAATAATTGGTTATTAAAATAAAATAAGCTATACAAAAAAAGAAATATTACCAGTTTTTTTAATTTTGGCATAGTATGCATTTTACGTCATTTAATAAATATATTTAGAATAGAAAAAAATAAATAAAATACCTATTTTTATAAATTATTTAATTTAATTATTATCACTATAAACAAAAAACCTATTATAAATTAGAAAAATAAATATATTTTTGTTCAATTAAACTAGGTTTTCCAAAGAGATTATTAAAAAATTAATATAAAAATAACTTTATAAATAACTAAAATCTGAATAAAAAAAAAATAAAAAAAAAATAAAAATAAAAAAAAATAATTATAATACTTAAAATAAAATGGAAACAAATAACAACATACACCCTTAAGACCCGACCACCAACCAAGAGAAATTGATCTTATCTTAATAAAAAATCCAAGAAAAAATTTAAGAAATAAAACAATAATAATAAACAAATCTTGATAATAATAATAATTGTGAAAATAATTTATCCAGTATAGCTATTTCAAGAAAAGATAAAATAAAAGGTATTATAGCTATGATATTTATAGTTTACGGTATTCATTTACTTTTTGTGCCTGTGGTATACATAATTTGGACCAAAATTATAGTAGAATAAAACCCTTATTATCTGGCCATGTTTATAATTTAATAAGTCTATCAATTTAAGTTTTGTAAAAAGTAAAATTGGTTTTTGGATTTAGGTAATAATTTATTTTCTATTGTTTATTATTTATTTTCTATCTATATTGTTTTCTTTTAATAAGTGGATTTTTATAATCCAAAAAGAAATTATTAATTTTCTATTAATCCAAACAAAATAATTTTTATAAAATAATATAAATACCTAAAAACAAACACCTCGATAAATAATTTTTTTTTTATTTTAATTTTTTTATAAATTTCAATTTATTTAAGGTTTAATCCAATGCGCACAAAAGTACTTCAGTAATTTTTCCGTAATAAAAGAAGAAGAAATTCCCAAAAAAAAAGCTTTAATAGGCTGCCACCCCCACGGTGTAATAGCATTCGGCGTCCAATTAAATACAATAGATTAACTATAAATAAAAGCTTATTTGGCCAGTAGAGTCATTTTATCTATGCCAATTTCCGGAATGATTTTAAGGTGGGCCGGAATCGAAAGTGTAGACGCTTAAAATATGAAATCTCATTTTAAATAAGGTAATTCTGTCGCTTTTTTGCCCGGTGGATTCGAAGAAGCTACTCTTACTAGTTATAATGAACCTAGGGTTTTTATTAAAAGTAGAAAAGGGTTTGTAAAGTACGCCTTGTAGTATGGATATAAGGTTTTCCCTATGTATATTTTTGGCGAGAATAAATTATACTACACTTTTGAGTAACATATTTATATATTCATAATGTTTTTAATATTTTTATATCTTTAAAATTAAGTTAAATATTTTTTTTTTTATTAGCTATTTCTTGAATTTTAGAATGTTCTTAAATAAGTTAAAAATACCAGGTATTTTATTCTTATCTAAATTGGGATTGATGCCTGATAACAACATACATTTACACCCAGTTATTGGAAAAGGAATTTAATTTCCATAAATCGAAAACCCCTCTAAATAATAAATCGCTGAATATCATTAGATTTATATTAATGAATTATAAAATCTATACAATAGATATAAATAAAAATTTAATGAAACTTAAGATCTTGCAGTTTATTGAATATATAACAATTTTATATATAATTAAAATAATTTAATTTGAATTTAAACTTAATTCTATTATAATTTATAAAATATAGTTATACTTTAATTTTGAATTAAAAAAAGTAGAATTTAAAATCTATAAATGACATAAAAAAATGTGACAAATACTACGTATTATATATTAGTTTGTATTTTAAAAGATATAACTTATATATTTTATATTATATATTAAAATATAACTGCATTTAAAATTTATATTTGTTAACTTTTTTCATTAATTTTTTTCTGTTTTTTAACTTTATTTTTTTAAAAATTCTTAGTGACACATATAAATAAATAAGTTATTGAGTTCTCTATTTTCCATACAAGTATAACAATGAGTATCTGAACCAGGTGACACATCTTTTTCTATTAACCTGTATTCTTCAGGTGAGTAGTAAGAAGAATTTTCAAATATACATTCTTTATTTAAATATAATATATTAACATATTTTTTATCAATAAATATCATTTTATATTAAATATTTTTTAAAAATTAGAAAAAAATTAATTTAAAATTTGATAAATAGTTTTATTTTTTTGTATCATTAAAAATTGGTATTGTATTTTATATTGAAATTGATACCGTATATTTTAAAATATTTTTTTATTATTTTTAAATACTAATTTATATTTTACCTTTGGTTTCACATTCTTCTTACATTTTTTTTAATTTTTTATTGCAAATTTGTTTACTCCATTTATAAAATTCTTTTTCATCACTTGGTAATTGTCTGCTTGCAATTAATGAAGATACAATTTCAAAAATTATTTTTTTATTTACTAATTCATTTTATATTGTAGCTTTTCTTACAACTTTATAAATTTCTTTTAATTATTCCAATTAAAATAAATTGTATTTTTATTCATAAATTTTTTTGTATTTGGTAAATTTATATTCATGAATAGGCCCAGAAAATAAATTTGTATCAGTATTTTGCTCATTTTAATCTTCTCCGGGAAAATCAAATTTAAAGTGCTTTTCCATTTTCTTTCTCTCCATATTTAAATTATTTTATTTTATATTTTCTTCTATATTATTATTTTTTATTTATGAAATTTTTTTATTTTAATTAGATATTATTTCTCAAATGATTATTTATTATTCCTTTTATTTGTAATCAAATAAATTTAGGAGAATTTTTATAGTTTTTATTATCTGATAAAATATAAGATTATAAAAAAATATAAATAATTATAAATATAATTTAAATATATTATTAATATTAATTTAATATATTATGATATATAATTAAATTATTTCATATATATATATAATTTTCATTCATCCCTATATTGAGCCTATACCTCCAATTAATTTATAAAATCTGCTTCTTTTTGTGTTACCTATTAAATTTTACCAAATTATCCATGTCTTTATTCAGCCATTTATAAATTATTTAAAATAGTTCCATAACCTGTTTTATTTGTACCTTTAAAATACTTAGCCATATGTATTTTAAAAAATTCTATATCTTCATTTAATTCTCCCTTTCTAAATTTATGTTCAACATATTCTGTTATATCATTGATCATTTTATTATTTTAAATTTACTCATTTTCTTTATAAATCTCTAAATTGTCCCCCATTAAAGATTATATTTGGTCTTCTAAACCTTAATTAAAATACTATAATTATTCGAAAAATTTTTAATCAAATTCAGAAACATAACCCTATCTTCTGGCATTTAACAATCTGGCTACTTTTTATTCAACTTATAATTAATTTTGCTTGTTTATATTATATTTACTTTATTATATTTATTTCATAACTTATAATATATACTGTCTCAAAAATTTGTATGACTAAATTTAATCTCTAAGTTTTTCCTACTAATCTACTACCAGCTAATATAAAACAAAATTTATAAAAAAGAAAAAAATTAAATTTAATAAAATATAATAAATAGATTAATTTTTAAATAATTAAATTACACTTTTAACATTTTCATTATATCCATTTATATGTTTTAAATTGGCCTTTACTATATTTTTACCCTTTTTATCTATTAAAAATTTTAAATTTTCAGCTAATGTAGCTACAAATTAATCGAATTCTAGTTTATTTTCAGTATTCAAAATTTTTTCAATTTAACTTTACTCCTTTTAAAATTTTAAAAAATTAAATTAATAAACATTATTATTTTGTTGTTTAATTAATATATAAAATACTAAAAAAAAAATAAAGTATAACAATTACTTTATTTTATTATTGGCTGTTTAAGTTTCCTACCTTGTTTATACCAATGAAACTGTTTTTCTTCATATAATTTTAGGCCTTTATTAAATTACTAACTTTTTTTAATTTTTGTATATAAATATCTTTTTTTTCATTATTATTATTAGTATTATTATAAATATCGATATCATTTTTACTATATTTGCTATTATTGTTATTGTTACTAAAAATTTTTTCCTAATTTTATGTCTCAACGTTGTAATAATTATTATTTTTAGCTTAATTTTCGTTATTTTATAATTAATATTATAAACTCATTTTTTATTTTATATTATTTTAACTTTAAAAAATTTTTTTTATCTGGTCTCCTCTTTTCTCTCTTTAATTTTAAACATAATTTAAATAGTTTTCCATTTCCTCTTTCCTCTCATTTTGATATTAATTATCTTTTATGATTTTTTTATTTTTTTCTTATATTTATTAATTTTACCCTTATTAATCAAATCTTTCATTTATTGAGTTAAATGATTATTTATTTTTAACACCCACATTATAATAGCTTTAAAAAAAGGATTATCTTTCTTATTAAATATTTTATTTATATTATCTAATTTTTTCCTTTTATTATTAGTGAAAATTATTTTAGCTAATTCCTAATTTGTCTTTATCTATTTATTATCCTTTTTTTTAAGATTATTTTTATTATTTTTTTGTTTTTATTTTTTCAAACAAATTTTATAAATTTATCTATGAACTAATTTAAGGGATTTATTTACTTTTTGAAAGGCTTTGTTTCTATAAATTTTCACTACATATTGTTTCATTTTTTTTTTATAAACGTTATATATATTCTTATTTTTATGAAAGTGGTTTATCTTTTGAATTCTATTTAACTTGTTGTCTTACATATTTTTAATCTTATTCACTAATATTTATATATCCACTATAATTAATTGATTTTTTTTTGTTATTTATATTAAATGGAGTCTATTCTTAAGTGGAACATAATTTTGAATCTTGTGATTACAGTTTTTTGTAAAATTTATTATCTTTTATTATTTTATTATTTTAATTTTATTATATATCCTAGTTTTAATAGTTATTTATAGAAATTTTATTATCGGGATAATATGAATTTCTTATATAATTTTATTAATTTTCTAACATTTATTAATTTTAATTCTATTATTATGACCTTTATGGTAATTTAAAATGATCCTCCTTTTAATCAGTTAAAGATGGCAAAACATTTTTAGAAGATTAAATATAAGTTTCGTTAGTATTATTTATTAATTTTTCATTTTGATAATCATTAGCTTTAATACTATTTTTTTTGATATCTTTTTTATATTCTGAATTAATTTTATTATTTTTATTTAAACTTATGTTATTCTAATATTGTTTTTGTTTTTACGAACATTATGTTTGTCTCTAACCACGCTATTATTCAATATCCGTTATCTACCATAAATTAGTAAAAGAATCATATTAGCTTTACCTAGTTTAATAAGATAATCTTTTATTATAACTACTTAAGTTTTGATCTCTATGTTAATCATCTAATTATGATTTTTAGGTTATAAAATCAGAATTTTAAAAAAATAACTAATTCTTAACTAATAAATTTTTCTCTAAAAATGCTGGTACCTCATTATTGTTTTCTCGGATTTATTAATGTATATGTAAAGTTTTATTTAAAGAATTTAAATTATTATGTTCAAATTATTTATGGGACCTATAAAATTTAGATTAGGTCTGTTTTCTTATACTTTTTTATGTTTTATTAGGACTAAAGTAGAATTTGTTAAAATCTTACAAATATAACTTTTGTTATTCTTGATCATTTTATAAGCCATACTTTTTTTATTAATTGTGGGAATTCAATTTTTATAATTTTGCAGCTTCGATTATCATCAATGATAGTAATATAAATTTTTTGTGTATTAGTTATTTAATTTTTTAATATATTATTTTGAAGTATTTGTTTTTATTTTTTAATATACTATTTTTTTATCAAAAAAAATATTATTATTATATTATTTTTAAAATTGGTTTCAAGAATTCAATTAAACATTGTATAAATACACTAGAAAATAAAAAATAGAAAAGTGTAAAAATTCTATTTTTACAATATTTTAATAGTTTACAATATAAATTTATATCTATATTAATCAATTATTGGTACAAATTTATGCATTATTATCAAGTTATGGTTGCAATTCTATTAAAATTTATTTCACATATTTGTTAAAACCCATTTTTTTGCCAATATCTTTTAACTTTTATAAATATAAATTATTATTGAATATTTATATGGCATATTATTAGTAATTTATACCTTTTTCAAAGAAGAAAATAATATATCACATTCTCTATGCTTTATTTGTAATTTATTAAGTAATTTATTATTTTATTGCAAGTAATTTTCAAGTTAAATTTCTTCCAACCTTTAATAATAAATTCATATATAATTAATAACTTATATTTTAACTAAAAATATTATTTAATTTCTAATTTTTATAATATAAAATATAATTGAATACCTATGTTCGGCTTATTATTATTACTGTAAGTAAGAAAATTTTTTGAACAAAGTATCAAAATCTTATTTTAAATTTTAATTCTCATTTTTAAGATATTTAATCATATCTTCAAAATTTTAACACTTTTTACATATTAAATTATTTTAATTCTATTAAGAATAAAAATGACTCTTTTATTTATTTTAAAAATCACTATTACTGCTAAAATTATTCTAGCTATTATCTAATTGACTTTCTGAAACTAAACTTTTATAATTATTTTCCTTTTTATTTTTAAAATTTATATATAAATATACAAAAAAAAAAAAATATATTTTAAACTACCTATTTTTTGAGATTTAATTTAAATAAGGATAATTAATTTTCAAGATTTTTATTTAAGTTTATTAAATTTTGATTTTTTTATTAATAATTTATCTTTAACTATTTTAACTTTTCTTCATATTATTCTTAATTAATTTCCATTTAAATTTGTAATTCATTATTCAAATTTTCTAGTTTTTATTTACACGAGTATTTTTCTCTAATTGATTTAAAGTTAAAATTAAATTTATGTTTTATAAAAATTAAAAAATCATAAAAAAACATAGTTTAATTTTTTGTATTACAATTCTAATTATTCATTTAAAGTTTTGTTTTCTATTTCCAATTTACTCAAATTTTATAATTTTTGTTTTAAATTATTCCCAAAATGTTACTAAATAAATTATTATTTATCTATATTTTATAATTCTTTATACAATAATTGCTGATATTTATATTCTTGTATTTTAATTGCTTATTCTTGAATTTATTTTTAATGTTATTCTTTTTCTATTTTTATCTATTTTACTAATAAATCATGTATGTCTTTTTCTTGTTTTTAAAATTATTTAGAAAAAATTTCTTTTAAATTAATATTTTCAATTTTTAAATCTCTTATATCCAAGTAACTTTCTAGATTCAATTTGAGTTATTATATCTCATTTTGAAATTTTTTTATATCCCTTATAAAAAAAATGTTAAAACTATTAAATCAATATCATAAAATTTATTAATAATTAAATTATATTTACCTAAAATTATATTAATTATTTTATTTTTATTTTTTGATTATATCTTCATAGATTTTTTAAATATCATCTAGCTACAAAAGCTCTTATAAACACTTAGATCCTTTAATAACTTTATTACAATTTTATATCAAGGTATCTATATTTATTTATACGTTATCAATTATTTAATTAATTTTACCAAACTGTAATTCCAAATCCTGTGAAAATTCTATTTTCTAAAAATTAATCGAATTACTTTCTACTGTATTATACAGCTTTGATAAATTTTAACTATATTTAGAATTTTAAATACTTTTTTAATTTTAAGTTAATTAACTAAGAAAAAAATCAGAATCTTTAATTGCCTTTCTTTAAGGAGTTTTGTTATTACTTTATTCTTCAAAAATATTATTCTTATAATTATTTTAAATTTATTTACTGTATTATTATATACTTTATAATAAATTTTATTTTTTTTGATATGGGCTATTATTCAAATCAATTTCGTAGTGTTATTCAGTATTTTATCTATGTTATTAATATTATTGCTATTATTTTTTTTTGCTAGATTATTCTTTTTCAAGATATTTTTGCTAATTATTACTAAAACTATTTTATAAATTAAAATCTTGTTTATAATCTTTTTTTCTGTTTTTATTGTTGCTACATTTTGATTAACCGAGTAAATCTTCAAATCTAAAATGACTAGTTTCAACTAAATCTTGATCTTTTTCTTATATATTTATTTTTCCTTTATCAAATTGTAAAACTACATGTTACCCGTTATTACTTTAATTTAAGAAATCATCTTATAAATTTGTTTCCTTTAAAAAATAATGTTTTCTTTATTTAAAAAGCAAAATATAATATAATATGTGAATAATTTTTACCTGATTTTATGGAGAAAATAATGTATTATAGTGTAAATGTTAATTATTTTAAAATTCATGTAACTACTACTGTATTAACTATTACGCTGTAGTTTATTCTTAAATTTTATTCACTTTAATATTTTATTTATCATCTCCTAACTATTATTTTTATTAATTTAAATTTTCCTAAATATTTTAATTAAGATAATTTTAAGAATTTTATTATTTATAGTAACTTGTATTAATTAATGGCGATCTTTCAAAATTATCATTAACTATATGCAAGTCAAATTTATTTTTGAAATTATTTTTAACTAATTATTGTTTTAAATTTTATTCTTATCGTTCTTAATATGAAATTTAATCTACAAATTGGGTTTCTTATTATTAGATATAATTTGGATTTAATTTTTAATAGTCAAATAATTAACATTTTTATTCATTATCTATAAAGTAATTATTTTTATTAATTTTATTTCCATTTTAATTAATTTATTCAGGTACTCTAAAACTTTAAAGGTTTGTCTTGTTAATTTCTTCATTAGAAGAATCATAATATTTTTTTTTTTCTTTATTCTCGTTTTTTAAATTTTAATTTAAAATATTTTAAAAACCCTTAATTTATTATGGAAAATTAGATATATTTTATGTTTTGGCTGTTATATTACTAAAATTATTTGATTCTTCAAAATTATTAGGCGATAGTGATCTATTAATTTTTTAATGTTCGTTTCTTTTATAAAATACATAATCTTTTTCAAAATTAGTTTGAAGGCTTATAGGCGTAATAGATCTATTCTATTTTTTATTTTCCTTTTTTTTTCAATTGGGATTTTTAAATGGATTTATAATTAGATATAAATAAGTAAATAAATTTGTTTATATTTAGTATTATACCAAAGATTTTTGCCTTAGATTTTTTTCAACTTAGAATTTAGTTTTCCTAAATAAATATTTTGATAAGCTTTCCCCCTATTGTTATTATATATTTTTTAGAATATTATAGTGCAATTAAAACATTTTTTAAATAAATTTATAATACTTTTTATCTAAATATATCTTCATTATCTTATTATTTTTTATCGTAACTTTTACTTGCACTAATATTTTAACTACAATTTTCACTACTAGAGGAATCAAATATATTGTATTTGTTTGATCTTATTTAATATTTACCTTTGTTATTGACTATATTTTTTTTATATTTTGGGTTACTATTATTGTACATATTTTGTTTTTAAATTTTTTAATTTTTTGATTTAATTATAGAATTATTAATATTCTAATATTTTTCAAATAATAGATAGATTTAATTATTGGATGAAAGAATTATATAGATAAATTATATAGTTAATTAATTCCATAGTTAAATAATATCCTTTTAAAATGCTAAATATATGGATTTAGTATTAAAATAATATTTATTAAATAATAAATATTTCATTTTATATCATTATATCTATAGAAATTTGTATTGCTATTTAAACTATTAATTTATAACTATAGGCTATAAAATATTCATTTTTATATTTCACATTAAATTAACATGATCTTTTAAATCAGATAAGCATTATTAATTTTACTAATCTTAATTCTATAGTTTATAAGAATTAACAGTTGATCCTATTATATTTTTACAAAGTTTAGGGCAAGAACTTTACAAATTTCCTAAACCTACTAAAACTCTTAACTCAGTATCTCCATTCTATAAGTTTAAATATAATTTTATTAGATAATTTTTTTATTATTTAAAAAATGTTTTTAAAGTTCAAGAAAAACTTGTATTTTTATTTAAATTTTTAACTTAACAAAATACTAGATTTAATATTATAAATTTAATTAAATTACCATTTATTATTTTAATAATTCAACTCCTAATTTAGACATAGCTTCTATATAATCCTAGAAATTACCAGCTTTTCCTCCTTATACTCTTTAACTGATATCGATAGAATAGTTAACAAATAAACTACTTAAAGCATTTAGTACATTATTGTTTTATCTTTTAGCAGCAACATTTAATGCGTCCAAAATTATTTTATAATTTCTTTATAAAGACATTCTTCCATTTATTATTTAAAAACAATTAGAAAACAATTTTAATAACAAAGCAACTATACCATCCGCAGTTTAATTAGATTAAACTAAAGTACACACGTCTAAAAATATATTCATTCCACTATCAAGTCCTTATAAAATAATTTTAATAAATACAAAATTCTAAATATATAAGGTGATATATAAAATTAAAAATATATAAAATCTAAAAAAAATTAACTAATTTTTATATATTTATTTTTTACCTGTAAACAGTTTTTCAGCCTGAGGATGCATTACATAAATTCTTAATAAATCATAAACCGGAGTTCTTAATTCTAGGGGCCATTTCAAAAGTCTTTCCGTAATCATTTCCCATTCGGCTTAATATAAAATATTTATAAAATTATTATTATATCGCTATGATAAAAAAATTATATATATGTATATATATATTTTTTGATAGAAAAAATTTCTATTTATACAGTTTATTGTGATTAAAAATTATATAAACAAATATTATAAATTAATATACTATCATCATTTTATTTTTCAAATTTTAAAGTTTAATTTTACCTGTGTCTAAATTTTTAGCAGGGTTCTGGCTAGCTATAAAGGAGATAATTCCATCCAATCTTTTTTACTATAAAAAATTTAATTTATTTTGTATAGATTTAAAAATAAAGTAGTAAATAAAAAATTAATTAAAATATATATTTACTTCAATGTCATGAATAATTAATTATTTCAATTCTGGATTTTCTTTTATTTTTTAATTATTTTCTTATATTTTTTTTTGACAAGCATCTTTGTTAAAAGTGCTAAATTTGAAGAATGTCATCAAAGGGAAAAACTCTGACTTGCTTAAAGTTTTTTTAACTTCTTTTTTAACTCCTTAAAATTAAGATTATTCTGCTTATTATTAAAATTATTTTTGCTTTGCTTATTATCCTGACCTAGTATTTTGTTCCAAGAAATTTATAATTTACTGTTGAAAATTGAATGATAACCCTTCTCTTGCACAATAAGTTTTGGCAGTAATAAACGTGCTTTCCTAAATTAAAAATTATAATTAAAAAATTAAAAATTTAAAAATAAAACTTTTATTAACAAATATAAATAATATCATTTTATAAATTCTTTATTACACCATCATTAAAAGGCAATTATTTTGTCGCACCAGAATCGTCCTCTACAGCAAATACATAGTCATATTCTCCTGCTTAAAAATATCCATCTCCTGCATAATATCTTTTACCCATATGAGCTCCCCCTCCCCCTGAGCTTGTTCCAGTAACGTCTCCAATTTTTTCCCACCTCGATTCAGCTTGTACCCACATATAAGCTATCACATTATTGCCTTCTCTAAAATTTAAATAATATGAATTAAATTATATTAACTCTTATTTTATTAATTTTTAATATATTTTTTATTTATTTATTTTATTATGAAATTTTATTTTCCCATATAAAAAAATTATTAATCAAGTTTATTATATACCTGAACATTTTATATTCTCCGTTTTTTTTTCCTTTTACAGAATTTATATCTGTAGGTAATTTTGCCAATTCTTCATCGCTCATTTACATACCTTATCCTTATCCTTATTTATTAGCTTCTTAAACCTAAATTATAAATTTATAAAATTACAATATGATTTATATTTTTTAATTTATTTATTATAATAATAAATATATATTTTTACTTCTGTTTCAAATAATTTTATATCATCTTCACTTGCTATTCTATTTTTATCATTTGAAAAAATTCTTACAACTCCATCTGAGCACGAAGTAACGACATCTGAATTGTCTAAAATAGCAATATTCCAAACTGTTCCAGGATGTTATAAAGTTTAAATTTCTTAGCCATCTTTCCAGAACTTTAAACATTTATCATCTCCCCCAGAAACATCTTATACAAATTAATTTATATATATTTGATAACAATTTTTAGTTAAATATTTGTTTAATTTTAAAGTAAAAAATTAATTTACATTTAGAAAATGAAATACTGTTAACGGCAAATACGAAACCTTTGTGTCCGCTATATTACCCAATTTCATCACCTTCATAAGTCCATAATTTGACTGTTTCATCATTGGAACAAGAAATAATTCCCACCTAATATATATGTTTAATATAATTTTAATATTTATAAATAATTTTATTAAAATTCATATTGAAAAATAAAAAAGAAAATTATATTTTATTTTATTTTATTTTATAACTATTATTAATTATTTACATCTTAAATAAATTTTAAATCTCTTATAATATCACTATGAGCTCCTTTAACTTCCTTTTTTAAATCACCGCTAGATAATTCAAAAAATCTCAAGGTTTTATCTTGACTTCCGGTTATAAGTAAATCCAAAGATTTTAAAGCTAAAACTGAAACAGCATGAGAATGACCTTCAAAAGTTCTTATCAATTGGCCTTTTTAAATTAAATTTTTTATAAACTTTAATATTAATTAATTTATTAAAAAGATATACTTTTCATTTTCTATTTTGACTTAAAAATTATATATAAACCTTTTATTTAAAAATATTAACATATATTTATAATTATAATTATACCTGTTTTAAAATTCCAAATTTTAGCTGTCCCGTCCCAAGAACCAGAAGCAATTAGATCGTCATCAATTTAACTCAAACTATTAACAGTTCCTTAGTGCCCTTATAAAACTCCTTCAGGAGATCCTTCTTCGTTAATAATATATATTTATTAATCTTGACCTGACACGAAAAATCCTTTACAATCATTTCTAACCTATATATATATTAATATTAATATTAAAAAAAAAAAAATATCAAAAAAAATAAACAAAATTTGTATATGAAAAAAAATTAAAAAAAAATAATTTTTTCTATTTTTTTATAAATTTTTTAATATTTTCTTTATTTTTATGATTTAATTTAAATATGTATGAAAAATGCTTTTTTAAAAAATTATAAAAATTTTTTGAATTTTGTTCTAAATTTTAAATATATAAATATAAATATTACTATTATTTTTTTATTTCATATTTAATTTATATTTACCTTAACTGAATAAATCATTTTGTCGAAAATAGTTAGTTCGTTTCTTAATTCGTAAATTTCTGTATCTGGTAATTTTTAAAATATTTTCACTGTTTTATCTTCAGATCCACTTATAATAAAATTTCCTCTAGCATCAACACATCTAGCACTTTTAGTGTGACATCTTAAAACTTATGCTAAATGGTAAGGGTTATCTTATTCAACTTCCATTATTTTTTAATTAAATACTATTAATTTTTAGTTTTTTTAAGAAAGTAATTTATTTTTTTTAGTTATTGTTGTTTTTTAAAAAGGTTTTTATATTTTATTTTTAAAATATTTGATTTTTAATTATTGTTGCTTTAAAATAAATTATTAGAAAAGATTTTATATAAAACCTATTAAAATACAATGAAGTTATTATCAATATCTATTTTCTGGCGATACTACTTTCATTTTCTGATAATAATCAAGAATAAAATACTAATGAAATTTATTAATAATTACTTTAAAGAATATAAAATCAATACAACTTATAATTTTAACAAATTTTTAATATATAAAACAATATTTTTAAGATTAAATTTCTGTGGGTAAAATTACTTTTGTAACAAAACATTAATTTTAAAAAAAGTTTAATCTAAATTTTAAAATACATTGATTAATAATAAACAATAATAAATAACTCAATACTAAAATTATAATGTAACTACATAATTAATAATTTATCAATAAACTAATAATATTTTAAATAAACATTCTAAATTATCCTTAAAATAAATTTTTATCACATAAGTAACCATTATTTTATCTTAATGCGTATAATCATTAAAATTTTTTCATTTTTTGTCGTTTTATAAAATATACATGTAAACTGACCCGTTCATTTTTCTTTCCTTTTTTAAAATTGTAAAATCTTCCTCTTTTATTATTTTATCCCACTCTCTATTGGGAAAATAACCCATATTACAAACCGTATAAGGAGTTTTTATATTTTAATATAAATTCAATAAATCATAGGAGCCCAATCCAGTTGTTAAAATCATAATTTTTCCACCTTTTTTAACTACTCTTTTTAATTCTGATAATGCTTTTTCAGGATTTACATAATATTCCATACCAAAAGTATCGACTGCACTATCAAAAACGTCATCTTTAAATGTCATCTTCTCCACATCCTCTAATTTATAATCCACCTATAATAATAAATTAATATAAAAAATTTAACATAAATACATATCTTTATATTTTAAATATTAAATATTATTTAAATTATGTAGAATGAATATATATATAAATAAAATAATATTAAGAATTATGCTTTTTAAATAAGAAATTTATATAAATATGTTGTTCTTTTAGCTTTTTACCACTTAAAAGTAAAAATTTTTATCCACAAACAAATAATAAGTATATTATATTTTTAGATACTTATTTTTTTTTTTTATACATATATATTTTTAATATTTTATTATATTTACAAGAACATTTCTGCCTGTACTTTTCTAAAATCCAACCTCCAAAATATTACTTGCCCAATCAACGCCCAAAACCCTGACCCCGTCAGGATAATACTTTAAATTTCTCGATGTTCCAATTCCAGTTTCCAAAACGAATCCTTCAGCATAAGAACATAAAATTTTTCTATATTAAGGAATTTTTGACAATTTTTCGTACCCGTCCATCATAGAATCAAAGTCAGCTGCCAATTTTTAATGAATATTATACATAAATGCTTTTTTTTATTTAGAATTTTTGTAAATTTCTTCCTCGAATTATTTTATATTGTGGTACCAATAAGAACCGTAACCTATACCACCGCAAAGTGTTATGGTAAAAAGTCCTAACTTTAATAAATTCCCACTTTTTTAAACTGTTTCTGCCATTTTAATTAAATTATAAATAATATTTTTTAATTTATATATATATATTTTTTTTTTTTTAATCTATTATAAAATTGTTAATTTAAAAAAAAAAAAACAAAAATAAATTATTTTAATATTTATTTAAGGCTATTTTATAATTCTTATAGTAAATAACTTTTATTTATACTTAATATTCATACTAGTATGTTTTTTATTCATATTCTTAATAAAATATTAAAAAATAAAGTATGAATATTAAATATATATTTTCTTAATACCAAAAAGGTTTTGATATTAATATATTTTTTTAAAAATTATAGTTTCTTCTAACATTTTAATAAACTCAAAAGTTTTTTGACATAAATTTTTTAATTTAAAAAGATAGAAAATAAAAAAATTAATAAAATTAGGTATAAAAATGAAAATAGCAACAAAAGGAAAGATCATGGTTGTTACAATAATTTTTCTCTATATTTACTACCTCATTTGGATTTTAGTAACAGTAAAAATATATATATATCAAAATAAACAATATTAATATTAAATATATGTTCAAATAATCTTCCTCTATAGACTTAGAATTACTAATAAATACAAATAAAATTCTAAAAAATTTTTAATCATTTTTAAAATAGCCAACCTTTAAGGAAAACAACCTTATAAATAACTTATTTCCTGATAGATAATATGGTTATATGATTCCAGTTGTTTTTACTATTTTTATCATGTCTATATATATGACATTTGTAGGTTTAGTTTTTATTAAAGGAAAACCATAAATTAAAAAATCAGAAATATATTAAAAGAAATTAGAAGAACTTTAAAATAAAATTGAAAAAGATAAAAAGTCTAAAAGCAATGTTCTATGATAAAAATATTTATTTTAAATAATAAATGAGTTATAATAAAAAATATAATTTAATAAGTTAATAGTTAAAAGCATAAATTTTTATTAATTTATATAAATATGTTAGATAATTTAAGAAATAAAAATCTATCCCAAAAAATCGTTATTTTAGAATTAAACCATTCTTTCTTATATTTATTCAATATTTTATATAAATCAAATAAATTGTATTATATTGAATTAAAATTAAATTTACTTACATCTACAAATAAGTATTCATATAAATTTTTTAAATTATTAGCATGTTATTCAAAAAAATTATAAGGTCCATAAATCTAGCAAACCATTTATTTTGCAATTTTAGAATAATTGGTAATCCTAAATTTTATAATTTATTCAAAGAAAATAAATTATTAAAACAATTAAAACAACAATAAATTATAAAACAAAAATTAAAACTGTATAAACAAATGGTTAAAATCTTAAAGCAGAAATCCAAAATAAAAAATATATATCATTTTTTTATCCTATTTATTTTTCAAATAATTATGGATTAGTTTTAGTGTGAAGGATTATAATTCGTAAAATAAGGAACAGTAAGTTTAAATAAAATTAACTATTAAATAATTACAATTGATACTTCAACCTATTCTTTAAGTGTAATCATATAATTCTTTAATATATATATATAAAATTTTTAAAATTCGCTTTAAAAGACCAATTTATTCTATTTAATATAAATATATAAAAGGATTATTCAAGTATTGTGATAAAATGTACTATTGTAGATAAATTTTCTGAAATAGAACATAACCCAGTTTTTTTTGCCTCTTACCAAGAGTAAACAGTAAATGAAGATAGGGTCTAAAAAAATATAGAATAAAATAGTAATATTATAATTAAAACGTGATATAAATATTATCTGCTATTATTAATTTTTTAATATTTATAATAAAAAATATTTATTATGTAATAAAAGGTAGTGCTGTTGATTATTATTACGATTTCGATGCATATGCGACTAGAAATACATATCATTTTATAAAATTACCGTATTCTTAGTCTCAAATTTATTTATATTTTATAGATTTTAAAGATTCAGCTCTTTAAGAAATATGTACTAAAATATAATAAAGTTTTATTAAATTAATTTTTATATTAAATAAATAAAATATTCGTTAAATAATAAGTAAAGTTATATTACTATTATATCTTTTAATTTTTTATTTTTTTTTACAGCTTATTAAGTAAACTTAAGTCAATCAAATAAAATATGTTATAAAGAATGTTCAACTTGCAATGAAAAATAACACTGTGAATGCTCAGATAATAATGTTGGCGAGAATTGTTAATATAATTATTCAGAACTAAAAATTAATAAAGAATATACCATCGATAAGCCTATTTATTCAAGAAAAGTTTGGTATGATTATTATTTTTCTATGTTTTTACTAAAAATTAATATATCATAAATTAAAATTAGATAATGAATTAATGAATAATTTAAATAAATTTTAGTATAATTTATAATATTTTTTAAAACAGGTCCTTTGAGGTGGAAAATAAAAATACATATTAAATAGACTTCACATTTCCAGATTAATTTAAATGCTAAATTTAGTATTATTTTAAATATTATACAGATATAGATTACCCAAATTACGAAGTTAATTCTTTTATAACAAAAAATGACACATATTAAATTAAATTTTCAGAAGAAATAATTAAAGAATATATTGAATATTTAGATACAAGTAAATCAAATTAAAAACCAATAATAATTTTTTCCATGTACGCAGCTTCTACAGTTGATGATAAAAACTTAAATTTTTAATTGAAAATTAATTAAGAATCAACTAGTAATAAAAATTAAGAATGGGTAAAATTTATTAATAATTTTGAAAAATATTTTAAATATTAATAAATAAAATCAGTAATTTAAAATATAATACTATATTCTAATATAAAAAAGGTTATTATACTATGGTTTTGTATAGGTATTGTTGTTTTTTTGAGCTTGACTTTGTTTTGCATTTATCTTTGCTATAGAAATAAATCATTTGTTGGAACAAATGATAATTTGAGATAAGTAGTCCCTTAAGAAAATGGGAGAAAACTTTTAAAAGTTATGATAACTTAGGTTTCAATAGAAAAATATATGCCATTTATGCCTTATTCAGAAATTTTGGAAAATGTGCCCGAATTATCTGATTAAACAGAATGTATAGTTTGCCTGTTAAATTTTTCTCCTGAAGAATAATGTAGATTAACTGTAATAAAATATCTATGAATAAATAAATTTATATTATAAATATTAGCTTTGATATGTATTTAATTAAATATATAATTTTTTATTTTTTCAAGGTATGTTTTCATATATTTCATAAATAATGTTTAGATACTTGGGTAAAAAAAAATGGAAACTGTCCTTTTTGTAGACATGGACTTACACGAAAAATTTTTGAAAATAAATAAAAATTATACACAGAATTTGAAAATAATACATTTGCATAAAAAATATTAGAAAAAACTATATAAAATTAAACCTAAGATAACTAATATGAATACGAAGACGAAGAAGAAATTGAATAGACAAATATGGAACAAAGTATATAGTATAATTAATTACAGTAATCAAATATTACTTAAATAAGACCATTAAATGTTCAAGAATCTGAATAAGTAGAATAAATAGAACAAGAAGAAGGGAAATTTAACAATAATAATATTGACGACAATAGTAATAACAATATAAGCAATAACGATAATATAAATTACTCAAGCTATAATAACATATAAAATTAACAGTAGTAATTTATATAAATGGGTAATTTAGCTAATTTATCCTCTACTAGATCTTTCAAGCTATAAAATAGTAATGGAAAATAAAAATTTTAAGTAAATAATGATATATAAAATTTAGATACACAGGATGTATCTTCTTCAAGACAAGAAAGTTTTTATAAAAGAATGAAAAGTTTTGATTTTTTATTCGATAAAAGTTTAATACGATCAACATCAGTAAAATAAAAAAATAAACAATTTATAAGTAAAAGTCCTCATAAATTGTATAAATCTCAATTATCCACCAAAGCATTTTCATTGGACCAAGGTTAGAATGGTAAAATATAATATAAAAAAAGTAAATTTGAGTGATATTAAATATAAAATAATATTTGTATTATTAGGTTTAAATGCAATATAAAAAATAAATTCTCATTAATCGAATGACTCAAACAGATTTTTATTATAAAATAACAATAGCTAAAACAATTATACGGAAAATATAAGACATACCAATTAGCAAGAGCAACAAGAAGGTTTATTTATATTAATTTATTTTTTAAGTTTAATATGTTTATTTGTATAAGCATTTTTATTAATTATATCTCATTAATATAGAATAAAAAGAATAAAATGAATAAGATTTAAGTTAAAATAAATCTCCTTATTTGTCAATATCTAGATAAAACAATAACGAAAATAATGATTAATAAAATATTTCAAACTTGGAAGTAAGGAGGCATTAATTTACAATATAATAGTAGATATAAATTTCTAAAAGAAGATTAAATTAAAGGAAAAATCATAATTCTTAAAATAACTTTAATTTAAGAGTTTAAACTGAATAATTAAATGAAATTTAAGAAGAAGAAGAAAAAAATATAGAAAATAATAATAATTATTCATTTTTAAATTAATAATAATAAAAATAATAATTTAATAATTTATAGGATTAAGATATTCCAAATTAATATATAAATACAGGTAAAAATTACATAGTAAATATCTTTGTTCTTTTTATATTTTTTGATTAAAAATTTATATTTTACCAGATTAAATAAGATATAATAAATTAAATTATTTATTTTTTTTATATAAAAAATTATAGAACATTAGCAGATTACTGATTTTAATAATGATAATAAAATTTAAGATTTAATTTCCCAGCCTGATTAATATTAGCATAATAAAAATAAGTTTTAATAAAATACTTTACCATTTTTTAAAAATAACGATTTTAACTAGAATAACAGTAATAATAATAGGCCTAAAAATTCTATATATTAAAAAACAGAGCCACCAATTTAAGAAGATCAATTTATAAATTATACTCAAGATAATTTTAAAGGTAATTAAAGTCAAAGACAAAATTAATAAAGTAAATATTTAATATCATATATTTACAAAATAATTTTTAAAATTATATTTAATATAGATAATAACTTCACATATTAATCTAATGAAAAACCATAATTACGATTAAGTTCTTCTTAAATATATTTTAATACTTCTAATTCTTAAATATATGACCAAAACATATAATAATATGTATAAGATTCAAACTTATAAGATGATATTAAAGATTAAGTTTAAAATTTAAGTTAATAATAAAAAAAACAAAATGATCAAAAAATAGAAATATAAGATAATAATTAATAAGAGTAAAATATATAAATGGTAAATTCATATTAGCCAATAAAATAATAATATTAGTCAGAAAAGAAATAAAATATGTCAGAATCATAAGGCAATCAAAATAAAAGTTCTTATTATTATAAATAAAATAGAAAATCTTAATCTTCTACAAAAAGTATTTTATTATCACAAAATGATTTGCAATTATAATAATAGTAAAAATCGTAATAATAATTTAAAAATTAATAAATTAATAAAGAATCAAATATAAATTAATTTATAAACGAAAGTTAATAAAATTGTCAAAATAAAAAAGATTTTTAAGAAATCAAATAAATAGATTCTAATAGCAATTCAAAAAAAAATATGAATTTGTATGAGAATGACCTAAATAATAAAGATTATGATCTTAATTTAGAATCATTCAATAATTTAACAGAGCAAAATTGAAATATTATAAAAATTAAATATACGTACTTATATAAATGGTATTTATATTAATAAATCAATTAAATATTGAAAATAATTTAGTTTAAATTAAAATAGTTATATTTTTGAATATATGTTTGAAATAAATTCATATATTCAAAAATAAATATCTTATTTAGAAATAGTTTAATTAATAACTTTATATTTCTATTGAATTAAAATAAATTTGAAATTTTTTCTAATCTAAATTTATTAAAATAAGCAAATATTCGAAATATAGAAATTGTTATATTATTAAAAAATTATTTATACCTCATTTTTTCTTATTATAAAAAAAATAAATATAATAAAAAAATTAAAAAAATAAAAAAATTATTCTTAATTTAAATTTTATAACTGATTAAAAAATGTAAAATTTTAGCAAATTAGCTACAAATCATTAGGAAAATTACCAAGTGATTGAAATAAACCCATACAAAGTATTAGATTTAGATGAAGACTTAGAAGGAACCTCAAAAATTATTTATAAAAGTAAATTCAATTTCCTAGAAAAAATTTCAAATGAGAAGTTGACTTACTTTTAAAGAAAAAGATTGGCCTTAGCTAGATAAATTTTGATGAAGCCAAAAGAGTATTTAAAAATAAATGGTGAATATAAATATATATATATTTAAAATATTTTTCACAATACTGTATGCTGTGACTTTAAATAACTTGTTCCTTAACTTTAAAATGAGATACAATAAAAATTGGAAATGAAAGATGAAAGGTAATTTTTAAAAAATATTTTTTTTTTTTTACTTTTTTCAATAAATCACAAATATAAAGAATATTAATATATTTATAACATATAGAGAACAAGGATTACTTTATTTAGCCACTCAACCTGGATATAAAATAATGATTCTTTATCTTTTATAGAAGGGTAGCTTAACTTAGCTTAAATATATAATTTTTTTTATAAATTAAAAAATAATATCTTATTTTATAACTTATATTAAAATTTTTTTAAAATATATTATTTATTAATCACTATTTATTTTAAATCAGGAGTTGACATTAATCAAACATAAATTAATGGTTCTACCCCACTTCACATTGCTTGTTATAATGGACATGTCTTTTGTGTCGATATACTATTACTTAACGGAGCTGATATGAATATAAAAAATTAATTTGGAAACTACGCTAGAGATGAATCATATAAGCCTAAAAAATAAAAAATACTAGATTTGCATGAAAAATATAAATTTTTAAGAGAAAACAACTAAATTTATAAAAAAATTCATGATTTAAGATAAAAAAAAATGATATCTCTTGCATACACTTTATATTCTAAAGAGGGTAAATAATATTTTTTTATTTTGTTTTATTTAATTTAATTTTAATTGTATTAAATTAAATATTAGGATAAGATATAGGAATTTTTGTGTAACCAAATTATAATAATAACCCTGTACAAAAACAAAAGTTAATTTTAGCAATGAGCAACCCAAATTATTCCTAAACATTCTATCACGGAACCTAAATTAAATTTTTAGACAACATTCTCTAAAAAGGTAAATAAATATTTTAAGTAATACAATATCTCGATATAAACTTTTAAAATAAATTAAAAAATTTAAATATAAATTAATTCAATAATTTTTATTTATTTATATACTATTTATAAGGTTTGTTAAAGCCTAGTTAGAGAGGAGATACTAATTTAGGCAGTTGTCGGATTCCGTTAGGAGAAGAAGTAAATGGTATTAAAAATTGGGCAGATGCAGTATTTGTTTCTTCTTCTCCTTATTATGCTTCTCATGGTGCATACTCATAATACTTTGACGTCCAAAATATAATAGAGGGTAAACATGTGCATGAAAAATATGCTTTAATTTTGTAGGTGACTGTAAATTAAAAATGATAAAAATTATTAACAAATTCCAATTTATTTTACATCAATAAATTGCTATATTTTATTTTTTATAGTATTTGATTATTCACATTTTTAATTTATTTATTAAGGTTAGGTCAAATAATCCATCATAAGAAAATATTTATCAGAAATTTAAGCATACTTTATAGTCTTATGATTATAAGCCAAATGAGCCAGAATTAGTCGAATATAGAGTGACAGACACAACATAAATTTTAGTATCTGGAATATATTTCTTAAATAAGAAATATCTTACCGATCTTAACAGTTGTAAAGATGCCATGAAACTTTTAAATGAAAAAGGAAAAATAGATGGAATTTATTGTAACGATAAAAATACATATAAAGTTACAATAAATAATTATTGGGAACTATGTTTAATGGGTCATACTTTGTAAAAGTCCTTTGAGATACATGAATGTGATGTTTGTGGCGTTAAATAATCCCCTAATCATTATTGTGATAAATGTTCTTTTACAAGATGCCCAAAATGTAAAGGAAAGTGTATGACAAATAAAATTATAATATGAAAAACTTAGAAATAATATAAAAATATTAATTATAATAATATTTTAAAATAATCCTGTAGATAATTTTTTGTATTTATATATTAAATTCCAAATTTACCATATATAAAACACATAATATAAATTTTAATATATAATTTCAATTCCAAATAATTTTTAAACAAATATTCTAATTTTTTATTTTTTTTTAAATTTTAAACTAAAAATGTATTTAATAAACTAGATCTTATAAAAAAAATAAAAATAAGAAAAAATATTTTTACAAAGTCAAAATATAGAAAAATGGACTTTTATTATTAAGATGATTTACAAACCATAATAATTGACCCTTACAGTATACTTATGGTTAAAGAATGCAACAAAGAAAACGAAAATTTTTAATAACAATGCACAATGAATTTTTAAAAAATTGTGAAAAATGAAAAATTATCTTATTACAAAAGAAAAAACGCTTCTCTGGCATTACAGGCCTTTATTAAACCAGAAATGTATAAAATATAAAAATAGGAAAATAATAAATACGAATGTTAATTTAAACCAAATATCTTTCATTATGTTTCTTATTGCGATTTTAAAAATTTGGTGCCTAATTTATAAGATAATATTGAAAAGAAATTAGAATTAAAAGACAAAAAGTAAAATTTTATTTTTATTTATTTTTTTAATTAAAAGGTTTAAAAATTTAATAGTTTTCATAATTTTTTTTTGCAATTTTATAATACTTTATTTTAAAAAAAGAGGATATGGTTTACTCCATTTGGCCACATTACCAGGATTTAAGATTATGATATTGTATTTACTATAAAAAGGTAAATTTATATACTAATTATTTTAATTTTATACAAAATATGTTAAAAATAGAATTATTTTTAATTTAATATATTTCCTATAGAAATCTTTATATTATTATTGAAATTAGGTATAAATATTAATTAGTTAAATGATTTTGGTTCTACTCCGTTACATATAGCTTGTTACAATGGTCATTTATCTTGTGTTGATATTTTGTTATTAAATGGGGCAAATATGGATATTAAAAATAATGGTGAACATTTGGCAATAGATGCTAATTATTAATTAAAAAATTAAATATCTGATTTATTTTAAAAATACAAAATATTGAGAGAAAACAATCTAGTTTATAAAAAAATAGCAGAACTTAGACAAAAACAACTTATATCAGTAGCTTACACTCTAAACTCTAAAGATGGTAAACTAATCAAAATAAAAATTTTATATATTTTTTAATCATAATAATTTTTAAATAGAAATTATTATATATTCTATTTTATAGGTTAAGATATTGGTATTTTTGTTTAACCCAATTACAATAGTAACGAAGCTTAAAAAAAAAAATTAATTTATACCATGCAATATCCTAATATGGTTAACACAGTATACCATGGTACTAAAATTTAATACATTGAAGATATTTTAAAAAAGGGTAAAAAATAAATTTTAATTTAAATAAATATTAAATCATATATATAATTATGTTAACATATAAATTTAAATGAAAAATACAATAAAAAAAGGTTTACTTAAACCCTCAGAAAGAGGATAAACAAAATTAGATAGCAATAAATTTTAACTCAATAAAATATATAATGGAGTAGAAAATTGGGCAGATGCAATTTTTGTTTCTGGTTCGCCTTATTATGCCTCTTAAAAAATATATTCTGAGTATATTGATGTAAATTATAGTACACCGAATAAAGAAGTAAAACAATAGTATTGTGTTATTTTGCAATGTGCAGTAAAAATTTTTTATATAAACATCATAATAATAATATTAATAAAAATGTGCATAATAATTTGCTTTTTATATCCTAAAATATGCTTTAAATACGCTAAAAATAATTTAATTTACTTTTTTATTTTATATCTTAAAATTATTATGAAATATTTATATATTTATATTTTGTATAATAATTTATATACAATTTATAATTTAAAAAAGATGAGACTTAACTCTCCTTGCGAAGATGATGTTTACACTGGCTGGAAACATACATTATCAAAATATGAACTTGTACCTAATGAAAATGAAATAGTCGAATTTAGAGTAATTGATTCTAAAAAAATAGTGGTAACAGGAATTTATTTTTTTGATCTTAAATATATGTAAACCTTAGATGATTGGGAATAAGTCACTAAAATATTAAATGAAAAGGCAAAAATAGATGGAATATACTGTAACAATAATAATACACATAAAGTTAATATACAAAAATACTGGGATTTGTGTTTAATGGGTCATAAATTGGAAATTAATTAATCTATAGAATACGAATGCGATATATGTGGCTAAAAATCTCCTTAAAATTCTCACTGTGATAAATGTAATTTCACAAGGTGCTAATTTTGCTAAAGATAAAGACTTTTACTTTGAATTAAATTCAAAATATTTTGTTAAATTTTTTTTTAAAAATCTGTTTTAACTATATTTAATTATATTAAATAGCCTATAAATTTATATTAAATGTAAATCAATTATAATATTTACAAAAATTATCAATTTTTAACATAAGGACTACCTTTGGAAGGCTGGTATGGCATCCAAGATACTGTATAATTCTCGAAATTTTTTTTAAATTATTTAGTTTCAATATCATAATAAAATATTTTTTAATTTTTATCGTCATCAATATAATAATCGTTTAATAACTCTTCTTATTATTTTTTTTACTCTTTTTTACTTTTATATAAATTTAAACTACTTTGATCTGGTATAAAATAAGTCTCTTTATCATCATCTTTAGTCACTCTTAATAAAGAGTCGTTTTATTTTCTAGGATTAATAACAGGAATAATTAATACTCTTGCATCTTTAAAAGATTTTTCCCATAATTATATTAATTCATCTTTTGATATGTTGATTCCATCATCCTAATAAAAATCAGATAAGTAATAAGATTATAGTCTATTTTATACGCCTTTCCACACTAAATCTGCTTATAATTTCAAAGATTAAGCTTTTCCATTTTTTTTTAATTTGAACGACTTATTGAAATCCTACTAATAAGTAATACTTTCTTTCATTTTTCCAGACACATTAGACAAAAATTATTCTATCATTTCTTACATATGTATCGTATTATATCTAAATCCTATAAAATTTAAATAATATTAATATATTTTTAAAATTTTTGTTGAATTCAATATAAGATATATTTTTACCTTAAACTCCAATTTTTAAACCCCAAAAATCAGCAAATTATGAAATTTCCAAATCAACTATATACCCTATCTACATTTCAGTTCTGAGAGTTTAAAATGCCAGGCCTTATAAATAACTTTCCAAAATTTTTAAAGCTTTGGCTTGTTTTTAACTATATCTAGAATTATTTAAATAAATTGTGATTATTTTTATTTTTTATTATTTAATTTATTAAATTATAATTTGTTTAATTATTAAAATTTTATTTTTACTATCCATAAAATTAATAAAAAACTACTAACGCTTCGTTATGTTTATTGTAACCTAAATACTATAAAGGAAATATTATTTAGTTTTTTTCTTACGAAATATTAGTAATTCTGTGTTTTTAAGCGTAAAATAATTTCTCATAAGAAAATTCTTTTAAGCCTTAATCAAATTTTTCAAAAAGAGCCTTTATTTTAAAAAAAAAAATTTTTTTAATAGTTCATTTTTAAAAAAATAGCATTTATATTTATATAACTTTTAAAATTATATTTTATCGGTATTTAATTATATTATATCATTTAAATATTAATACCATAGCTCGATTTTAATTGACTGCCCCTGAAACCATCATATCAAATCTTAAACCTCCTTTTTATAATGTCTTTTATAAACCTGTACAATATTTAGATATTTAATCTCCTTATTATTATCCGTTTTGTATTTTAAATTCTTTTTCAAGAATTTTGGAAATAGTATATTTAGATAAAGAATGATCATCTAAAACTTCTCTAAGTTTTTAAATACCCCATTCAAGAGGCATTTCTTCTAAAGTGTGTACATTTTCAGTATAAACTTTATATAAAATTTCTTAGCACATATCATTTTATCCCAATTACATATAAAGTTCTTCAATTGCTGATAATATTAATAATATTTTTATAACATTTATTTCATAAAAAATTCATTTCATAATTTTTAATATAGTAATAATATATATAATTCAAATTCAAATGTTACTTTTAATATATTTATCTAAAATAAATCCCATTTAAACAGAACTGCCCGAATAACCTTATAAAACTGTTTTTACACCAAAATTATTAATTTCAATTGCATCCTTAAATATATCTTATAAATAATAGGCTAGCATTTAATTATATATGTATATATAGCTATTATCAAGTTCAGACGAAATATTTTTTTTGTGAAATTCGAATTATAAATGGACTATTTCTAGCGGTGACTTATAACTAATGTCTTAATAAAAATATAGATAATTATTATTACTCATTTTTAAAAATTAAGCGTTATTATTAAGTGTATTTGCGTTTTTTATAATATCATTCTACTTTAAATCTATCATAGGTTCTTCTAAAAATAAAAATTGAATATTTATAATTGTTAAATTATTTGTATAAAATTAATAAAAAAAAATTATATACCTTAATAAAGATTATTTATATACTATTTAAAAGAAGGAACATAATGATTATTTTTCAAATTTGACCTAAAAAAATTTTTATTTTGGTTTTTAAGATTTTACTGTAATTCCTTTACTTTTTTTTCTATTTGCGTATTGTTATATATTTAATAAATCTCAACAGAGGGATATTTTTTGTCTAATAGCCAAGTAAAATGACAACTTCTTTAAATTATTACTGAATTTTAAGGACTAGCTAAGTACTTTATATTATCTAAAATAATATCCCTCTCAAATTTTTAAGATTCGATTTCGTACTTTTACATCATAAAGCTTTTATCTTTAAATTTTAAAAAATTAACTCATTGTCATTTGTTCATAAAAAAAATGTATTTTACCTTGAGAATTTTTAAATAATAAACTTAAATTAATTAGTTCTTAAAAGGGATCCTCTTTCATTTTATATTTAAATTGTGCTTTAAACCCTTCCTGCATGTCAAAAAATGAAGCATAATTATTACAATTTTCTTTAAATATTAAATTAAATTTTTAATTATAATTGACTCAATATTTTTTTATAAGTAAATGTTTTAATTTTACAAAGAAATTCAGATAAAGTCTCTTAAAATAACAAATAAATCTCTCTTAATGGCAACAATTATGAGTAACATTATTCAAAACTAATTATAAATAATCCTTAATTAACTTATAACCATTCTAATTATATCTAAACCTTAGTTATATCTTAGTATTAAAGTTTAAATTTTTATTATATGACTTGATTCTAATTAAACTAAAAATTTATAAAGTCCCACATTTATCTATAATATATAAAATAATAAAATAACTAATAAACAAAGAATAAGTATTATATTAAATTTCCTTAAATATTTTTTAATTTATTTATTTTAAATATTAATAAAACATAAAAATTATAAAAATTAATTAGTTTTATTAAAAATAATTTTTTATTCACCTTTATATCTTACTATTTACATTAATTTCATATACCAACGTGGTTGAACCAAGAAATGAATCTTGATACATTTATAATGTAGTTCCCTATATAGTAGAATTAAAAATTCTACTGTTATTTATTTTATAAGGGTCTTACTCTTTTTTTTAAATGTTGTATTTTGTTTCTAATTTTCCAAAATTTTCTTCCAATTTTTAAATAATTTTATCCTTGTCTTCCTTTTTATGAGTTAAAACTACTATATACATTTAGTTTTATTCAAATAAATTTTTTCTTAACTCTCTCAATTTTTCAGGATCTGATATGTATTATTTCAAAAATTTGTAATTTCCACTAAATATTTTATGAAAGGGGTGATTAGGATCCGTCATCATTAAAATCCCTTTATATGTGCTTGTTGGTCCTTTTTATAATAATTATTTTTTCACATTAATTTTATTAATTAAAAATTTATAATTACCATCAAAATCTTAATTAAAAAATTCTGATTCTATTGCTTGTATTTCCTTTATTATTTACTCCTAATTCAATTAAGGATTTATTATAAAATTAGAAACTCTTGTAATTATTTCATCTAATAAATTGTGGTCAGAAACCAAAGTAGGGAACATTGTCCAATTTAAATATGTCATACCGTTAGCTTTGCCCTAATTTTTTTTAATAAAATTTAAAAAATTCCCTTATTTCTAATCATATGGAAACTTGTCACTCCCCTGATAAACTAAGTGCTATTAAAATTATTAAATTATAAAAAATTAGAGACTAAATTTTATCAATTTTTTTTATTTTTTTTTTGAATCAATGATAAGTACAAATCTCAATTATATTTAATTTAATTTATTTTTAAAAACTTTACCTCTAAAAAATGGGCAGTTCCCTAAGCATTTTCTGGATCACTGTATCCTCCTAAACCATCGAAAATAACCGAAATTCCCACCTCTTAATTTTCTTCTTATTCAACTATTAATGTTCTTATACCATTTTTTAAATCATACTAAGAATAAATATTACTATCTGCTACTGATTTTAAGTATCCATCTTAACTGTCTATATAATTTTTTATACAATTATCGCAGTTTTCTTCTTGATTTACCGAGTATAATTATTGCTTATTATTATTATTTCTAGCATATACAAAAAGTAAAAATAAATGGTATAAAAAAAATAATATCATAGGTATCTACAATAATACTTTTTTTTGAAATTTTCTGTCGGTTTGTAGTTTGAAAATAAATTATTTGGCCTTTGATTTTTGCTGATAATTGTCTATTTAGTCAGGATCTGTGTCCTGATTCAACTAATTCCACATAAAATATGAGTTATTTATTTTTTAAAATAATTTATTAATTTTGGAAATTTTGATTTCTTATAAATTCTCGGATAACTAATTTGTGATAGGTGTTCTTATAATAATGTTAATAAAAATATAATCACATTAATTATTGTAATTATAATGAAATAACTTACCAATAAGGTCAAAATTTACAATAACATATAAAATACAATATAAAATATAAAATTTCTATAATATAAATTTTAAACTTAAAAAAAAAAAAGGATAAAAAATATTTAAAATTTGTATATATTAAACAAAATTCAAAACTTATTTTAATAAACTGGCAAATCATCACTCTCTGTCATTATATTTTAACTTTACCCCTATAAAAAATTCTCAGTATTTTAGCCATTATTTAAATTTTAATTTCCGAATTTTTATTAATAAACTGGCAAATCTGCATAGCTATTTAATTCTGATTAACTTTATTCCGATTATTTATAATTATTAGCGTAATTTTACCTTTAATTTTACAATTATTATCTATTTGTAGTCTATAAACTTTCAGCTCCGTGCTAACCCTCTTAAATAATATCCAAATCATTTTCTTCCTTTTATTTAAAGTGTTAATAAAAATCTTAAGGTCCCTAAATTTAATTTGTTTAAGCAGAACTAAAAGTCTAAAAATTTTCTAAATACTCAGTTTAATTTTATTATTTATCACTAGAATTTTTTTATTTTGATTCGGAAAAAGGAAATGCTTTCTTGCTTTAGTCAGAAGATCTCTTATTTGTGTAATTAGACTCAGCCATTTTAAAAATCTGCTAAGGAGTATGATTACCATTAATATTAGCCTTTATTATATAATTCAAAATAAAAAATAAATTATAAATAATTAATATTTTATAGAAAAAAATATATAAATAAAAAAATTAAAAAATGTATTTAATTTATAACTTATATAAAATATTAATTATATAAATACCTTATTTGCGAAATTTTCTGGAGTGTCTCTTTTTTCCTAATCATTATTTTAATTATATTAAAACTAATTTTTTTCCATAACTTGTGAATGATTTGGAGAAGGTTATATTTTAAAATCAATGGTTTAATTATCATAATCAACTGAAGTTTAATTATTATTCACGCCCAAAAAATTATTTTTATTTTATTATTATTATAATTTTGGCGTTGAAATTCCAGACTTATTTATTAAATCTCGCCTTTTTTATTAAGCATTGTTTAATTCTTACTATTCTCTTCTTATTGCCTCTTTTAATTCCTAAATTTCAATATCATTTATACTTTTATTAAAATTATCAGCTTTTTTATTATAAGCATCTATTCTTCTTTACAAAGGACTTTTCATAGCTTAATAAGATAAATGTGATTAATTATCTAATTATATTGTGTAATTTTATTTTTAGGGATATTATTTTTAATCACTGCTATAATTATCATAATTATTATGATTAACAGGTGATTTTAATGGTTAAGGTCTTTTTCGCTCTAAAACTGACTAATGTATTTCAGTTTTTTCAATATTTTTATTATCATCATTTTATTAATCCCTATTTAAATATTGATAATCCTTTTATTATTCTTATTAATATTTATTTTATTATTGTTCTTGGAAATTAGGACTTAGTGGCATATTTTCGTCCATAACTTCTGTTATAATTTAATTTTAAAACTCATTATAATATTTTGCTTAAGGTTTAGTATCTATATCGATATTATCAAATGCGTCAGTTTAATTAAAATTTTTGGATTTTTATTTTTTTATATTGTTCGCAAGCTTTCTCAAATTAAGACTATTTTAAATTGAACCTTATTTGCCCTGTTAAGATTAAATTGATAAATTATTTTAGTTGCTATTACTGTGGACACCAGAATATTATAGTTATTACTTGCCTAAGGTTTTAAATTCATCTATATTTATTTTGTTACTATTTGTTTGGTAAATACTTTGACTTGAATTTTTTTTATTTTTATCATTAAAATGAGGACCATTTTATAAACTTTAAAAACTTAAACTTTAGATTGATTCATAATATGAAACTCTTTACTCGGGATTAACATTTGCCCCATTTATAGAATTTATTAAAATTTCTTATTATTTATATTATTATAATGTATCTCCTGTGTAGTAATTCTCTACATGAGGATTAATAAAAGGTTTATAAATTTTTATTGGTTTATTGCCTTAATTATTTTTTTAATTCTTTTAATCATCTATCTATTGGTCTCCATTTTCTTATTTTCTTTAGAGATATCTATTTGATCTATAAGCTCTTATAATAGCATATAATTCAAAAATAAAAGCGATATGTAAAATTATAAAAATAATTGTATCATATGTCAAAAAACTGTCCTTTATCTCTAAAATTAATTATAAAAATATAAATATACAATTTATTTATCTATTTATTATTTTGTAAGTATCAAAAATTAAACTTAATTTACTGTTATTATAATCTTAAAAATACGCATTAATATTGGCACTAGAGCACTCATTTTCATGGACATAAGCCAAAAAGGAATTAAACCAATAAGTATTTAAATAAGTAATATATACTCCCACTCCTAAAATGACAAAAAAAATCGACTTTACGATAATAACCCCCATATTTAAAATATGATCTTCCGTTTACTTAACAAAATAAATGCCAATAAAAACTCCTCCCACCAAAAAATAAATCCCACAAATAATAACTTAAATCAGCTAAACCAATTTAACATCATCATATTTATCAACATTATTTAATAAATCTTTAACATTTTCTTACCCTCTGCATTCAGTATACCAGGGCGAATATTTTTAAGCATATAAAGTGTATTAAAAATCGGCCTTTGTAATTAAGGTGTATAAAGGGATTTCTTCTAGCTTACTTTATAGTCCCCCACTATATAAAAATCTTTCTTGACTAATTTAGTTTATAGAAAAAACAGAACTGTTGTAAGTACAGTCAGTTTCTTCTTATTTCATTAATGGATGAGTTTAAATACCAGAATCGTAATGGTTTATGGCGGGGTCATAGCATAATTAATCTCCCTATTTTAATTACGTTTTAATTTTATAAATTTATTAAAAGTAAATATTTAAAATTATAACTAAAATTTTAAAATTAATTTTAGATTATATTCAATTAGAAATTTAATAATTTTAATTCATACAAAATAAGTAAAAATTACGTTAAATTAGTTAGTATATAATTAAATTTAATTTAAAAATCTAATTCATTATAATATAGAAATAAGAATAAAATTTATTTCACTATTTTCGACTAATATATTAAGTATTTATTCATTTTTTATTTACCTCAGCAACTCTAATAGCCAAAATAGGGTCATAATTTCCACTATCACTTTAATAAATATTAAAAGTGCTGCTATCAGAAGGCAGCACATAAGCCAAATTACTGTAGCTATCAGCATCACTAGGCTTTTCCGTTCCAATATAATTTATAGGACAATTTTATTAATCAGGAATACAAAACCTAAAATTCTGCTCAGTTCCCCCACAAATTTTCTCCCCAGAGGCACAAGTATCGCTCTTATCAGACAAAGCATCTAAATAACTGTAAGTAGAATAAACTCCGCAAATTTTTACCTCGTCTTTTTCGTCTTCAGAAAGGGCCCACCCTTTTAAATTCTAAGAGCCGATTCCACTTATGTTAGAACAGCCCTAGTTTTACTGACTTGAAGAACAACTGTCTTTTGAAATTTTTGATACACTTTTATTGTTACTGTCTGTGTTGCAGTCGCAGCCTGAGTGGGTGCCTTCGTAGGCGTAGCTTATAAGCTCTCCAGAATCTAATTTAATGTAATTATTTATATATATATATTTATATTTATTTATATATATAATTATTTATATATATAAATTTATCATTTATTTATTTATTTAGCAATTCAAAAATAAAAGTACATATTAATATATATTTTATAAAAGCTTTATTGTTTTTAATAAAATTTTATTTGTTATTTTACTGTTGGCACAACTTTAGGAAGAATCGATAACGGAAATATCTATTATAAATTTGGATTATAAATTTTCCAAAAATAGGGTATAATAATTATTAATAGTAGAATCTTCTTTTTTTGAATATGCGATAATAGATAGAAGTAACATAAGAAATGCATAAATTAGCACCCAAATAAAATAACATAGTTTTTAAGCTTTAAAGTCACAATAATATAAGTCTCTTTTCAAAACCATAGTTTTAAATTTTTAATAATTGCTCTATTTTTTTAAAACATATTTATTTACACTTTTTTATCTAACTATTTCCTTTTACTATTATTCCTACTCGATTTTCTGTTTTATTTCTCCAAAATACTTATCATTTTAATTCTCTTTATTTATATCTATATTTCTAGATTATTAATTTTTTAAAATTCCAGTTGATTTCTATTTCCTAAAAATAAAAATTATTTTAAAAAACACTTTCAAATTTTAACTCATAAATAAAGCTAAAAATTTAAAAATAAAATAAATATATGATAAAAAAATAATTTATACTTAAGCTATTTTTCTTCATTAATTTCAGTTTTTATATAAGTAGTATTATTTATAGCTGAAATATCTAAATCAGACTACATATTAATATTTACATTATTATTTTAATTATTCTAAGCTGCCATATTAGGATTACCTAAATCTAAAGTTTAATCTTCTAATTCTTATATTTCAATTTAACTATTTTTAAGAATCTATTCATTTTAGCCTTAATTTTATTTAATAACTTAATTTTCACTCCCATTATTTATATTTTAAAATTTATCATCTTATCTTTTTTCCTAATTAGAATAAATCTTCTAATTTTAAATTTAATCCTATTAACTTGCTTATTTATTTAAAGAAATTTATTCTTGTTCATTATAGTTATTATTTTTGAATTAACTACTTTATTTATTTCTTTCTAAAAATTAATTGTCTAAATTTTATTTATTTTTTTACTAATCCTCTTATCCTTTATTTTAATCATTGATTTTATTATTTTGTATTTATTAATTAAAATTTGCAGGCATCATCATTTGCTCTATTTCTTTTTATTATTCCAAATTTACTATTTTTTGCTCGTTTTTCTTTTAAATATCCTATTAATTTTTATCCTAATTATTAATTTTTTCACTATTATATTAATTTTAATTAATTTGGCCTTCATCTTCTACTATATCCATATATGTTTCATTTTAATTTTATTTAATAATTTATGATTCCCTTTAATTTTCTTATTCTTCTAATTAAACTTTTTAATTTTCTTAAATTTCTGCTTAATTTTCCTGTTTTTAATCATTACTTATTTGCTCCTTTTATTACTAATTCTAACTTTAGCTTTCAAAAATTTTTTATTGAATTTCATTTAGATTTCCAGGTTCCTATAAATTTGTCGGATCTTTTAAAGAAATTTATCTTATCATGTATTTATTAATTTAATAGTTTGAAATAAAATTATGTTTTTTGTTTTTAAAAATATTATTGAGATTTTGTTTTTTTTTGTAGATATTATAAAATTTTTTAGTAACAAACCAACTATATGAAAATTAAAATTATAAGTATTAATTCGCTAAAAGAATAAAGATTAGTGGTTAGTTAAGTATAATAAATAAATTAAATTCTTAATTATTTCTATTAATTTATAGCTTATAAGCACAAATTTTATATTTACATTCACTAACGGAAATTAAATATAGAAATCAAATAAAATTTAAATAAATTTAAAATAATTTTAATATCTAATAAAATTAAAAAATAATATTTTATTTCATTATAAAACTTAGATTATAATAATTCTAATATAAACTGAAAATCATTAATCCTATATTGAATTTTTAAAATACTATAATTAGCGAAAAACTGTTTAATTAAATTATTGATAAAATTTAATTTAATTCAAATTATAGATTCAAAACAAAATTTTTTAAAATAAAATAAAAATTAGGCATAAAAATTTTGAAAAATACAAAAGGAAATTTATTCAAATTCTTAAAAAAATAAAAAATGCATTCAGATTTTTGTGAATTTTAAAACTTATCTCCTTAAAAAAATATATACTCTACAAACAAAAGTAATTAAAATAGACATCAAAACTCTAATTAGCAAGATATTTAGCAACTAAATAATATAATAAAAGATAAAGATTAAGAAATAGTAAAAATACCAATTATTTTTTTTAATATTTAATATTTTATTTATTTAATATATTTGTTTAATGTATTATTTTAATATAAAATAATTCTTTAATAATTTATAGGAATGCTTAAAAGCTATAGTTGTTAATTAGTAGGATAAATTTTAATACTATAACGTTATTATTTACAAAGCAACTTAAGTTATTAAATAATTGGGAAATGATGTAAAAATTGATTATTTATATAATTATAGTTTTTTTAAATAAAAATTTTATAGTTATAAAGGTATGAAGATTAAGAAAATAACGAGAATAATATGATATAATAATTTTTAAACTAATAATAAGTTTGTGATAACGGTAACATAAAAAATTTAAATTAGTATTTTTAAATTTATAAGATAACTAATTTATTTTATAAATTAAAAAAGAAAACCTGTAGTATCTTAAAGAATTAATTATGTAAATGTAGTAAAAAAAATCAAAATATTTAACAGAATGGGAAGAGCTTTTAGAGTAAATGGGAAAGCCAATATTTCCCTTAATTTCTTTATAATAATAATAAAAAAATATTTTTGCCTCTAATAATTCTCTAAACTAATAAAATAAGGAATTAAATTAGCAATAATTATAAAAAAATATTAATTAAAATAGCATAAATAATAACCAGTTGAGCTATAAAACAAGTAGATCTCTTTCACTTTAGGAAAATGACAAAAAATATAATTTTAAAAACAGTAATTTATCTTCCTATAACACTAAATTGGATTTTTCTTTATCTGCTTCAAAGCCTTTAAATTTTCAAGAAATATTTAAAACATTAGACAAAAATTAAAATGAAGAAGTTAAATTATTGACTAATTCTGTAATAAATAATCCCGTTCCTTTTTATTTTTTATAAAAAATATAAAAAAATTTAAAATGATTTAAATTTTATTTTTTAGGTCTAAAATAACAGCGATGAAGATGTTAATAATACCTAAAATAGTTTAAATAAAGAAAATTAATAATTATAGGGAAATTGGAAATGTTTAAAAGAAGAATTTTACCAACAAAACTTAGAAAATATAAAGTTAGAAAAATAATAAATTTTAAGCAAAATTGATGAAATTGTAGACGAATATCAATTAATTTTATTAACATTCTAAATAAAAACCCAAAACCTATAGGATTCAAATGAAAATGAAAATTAAGAAACCTAAAAAAATTAAAATATATTATCGATTTTCTAAAATCTTTACACCTAATTTTAAGAATCTGAATTATAAAAAAATTAAGCTTTAGATAGAATTGAATTTTAAAAATAAATCATTTAAGATTTAGAAAAAACAATATAAGTAATAAAATAATTGTAATATGAGGAAAATTTAGTATAAAATGAAAGATTATAAGAATTTTAAAACTTTATTGAATAATTTTAAAATTAATAACCTGAAATAATGATTGATTTTTAAAAATTAGAAGAAAAAATAAATATATAAATTAAAAGTAAATTACTTAATTTACAAAATTAGGAAAAAAATACTAAATATAGTGATTTTTAAAATTATAAATTAATCCTTGATTAAATTTGTCAAAATTTTGATAAAACTTGCAATTATAATAATATAAACCAAAAAGTAATTGAGCTAATAAAAAGTAGTAAAATTAAGCTAAATAAAAGGTAATTTTAATTTCTATTTTTAAGATTCAACTTTATATTATTAATTTAAATAAATATAATTAAAAAAACCTTAGTTTTTCTCAAGAAAGAATTTACTTATAAGAAGAAAATTAACTCCTTTAAAAAAAAATTATAGAGCTCGAATTACATATAAATATTTTAAAAGAATAAGAGGAAGACTATTATAAATACAAAAAAGAAAACAATACACTTAAAGAAAATATGGAAAATTTAAACCTGGAAATTTAAAACCTATAATAACAAATTAGTGAGAAATCCTTTTAATTATAATAAATTTAAAATTTAGAGCAGTAAAAAATCTAAAATTAAAATTAAAGTTAACAAAATTAATTATAGTAATCATTAGATTTTAAATAATAACATTCTCTTTGCATAAACAATATTGTACCTATAGAAAGGTCTAATTTTTCTTTTAATTAATCTCTTACAAACTAAAATTCGTTTGGTATGTATCCAAAACCTTGCTTACAGTGTGAAGAAAACAAAATTACTATCGAATTTTTAAAAATGAAAATTAATAGAAAAAAAGAAAAATTGACCGATATAAGAGAATAATCTTAAAGTTTGTAAAAATAAGTGACTTATTTATCAAAAGAAAATAAAAATTTGCATGAATAATAAATTTAAAACTCTTAAAATTAATAAGAATTTTAGAAAATATAAGAATAAAATTTAAAACTTAATACATAGCTGGAAAATAAAAACAAAACAATTTAAATCTATGAATAAAAAATTTAAGAGCAAAAAGAGCATTTGTTAAAATTGGCTCTCAAACACGATTCTCATAAAAAATCATCCGATTTAAATTATTTAAGTTAAAACCAAAAGTATGCTTAAATTTAATAACAATTTAACAATAACTTTGAAAATTTAAAATAAAGACCAAATATAAAAGTATCTTAAAGCTATTCAAATCTATCAAATTAATTGTCAAAATAGCCCATAATTTTAAATAAAAGTCAAGATTTTTCAAATTATTAGCCATAAATTAAAATAAGAAACTATTCATAAGTACTTAATGCACCTTAATCTTAATAATTATAATAAATTTAGTAAAATAAAACTAATATAAGTTAGCAAAAATATATTAAAAGTAAATAATAAATAAACAATTACTTTGATTCCAATACAAATGTTAATACTAACTAATAATAACAAAATTTATAATAAACTTAGAAAATTATTAAAAATCCGGGATTTAGAGGTGTTAGGTCTGCTTCATCATAGTCAATTTTAAAAAATAATAATCAAAATTCAGAAACTAAAAGAAATCAACATATTTTTAATACCATATAAAATCAAAATTAATGTAATTTTTATTTATTAAATTAAAAATATTTAATCTAATTAATTTCATTTTTTATACAGCAAGAAATACGGCAAAAAAAGTAAATAAAGTTAATTTTTCGGAAGTAAGTCAAAGTTTAGATTTTTAGAGATAATAAACATAAAGCAATGAATAAATAAATATAGAAAAATAATTTTGTTTATTTTTAAAATTAATATAAGAATCCATTAAAAGAAAAGAACATATGTAATTTAATAAATTTTAATTAGAATAAATAGAATCTTTTAATTGGAAATAAGGCGAAATAAAATAAAGAATTTTAAAAGTATTAAAAATCTTCGATAAATTCAACGAAAAAGTTGAAAATATAGTAAATTCTCAAATTCAATTTTATAACAAAATCACCTAAATTCCAGAATATAGCTAATTTGAAAAAAATAATAATCTTTCTATTTTATATTATACATCAAGTAGTAACTAAAGTGACAATGAAAATATTAATACAATTAATATAGATAACCTAAAATAATAAACTCGTTATTAGTATAATAATAAAGGATATTAAACAGAGAGATTATTTGGCGAAAAAGATTTAGATAGCGAACCTTTAAAAAATAAAAGCCTTGAAAAATCAAATAATTAAAATAAAACGGAAATTAAATAAATATAATAAAATTTCCCTATTCAAATTTAAAATTTATCTCATTTTTTGAAGTATATAAACTAAAAGTAATAAGATTTACTTAAATTTTCGATATATTAATCAGATAAGTCGGATTCCAATTTAAAATATAAAAAAAATATCACAAATTTACTTGAAAATATATTATAAAAGCTAAGTGCTTAAATAAAAATTGAGCTAAATAAGGAAAACTTTGATTAAGTAAAAAATTTAATTCAATAAAATTTTTATGAATTATTCCAAGAAATGAAAGAAATTGTTAAAAATCCACAGTAAAGTTTATAAAAATCAATTAGCAATAAAATTCAATTAATATGTAATTTCGATTTTTATTCTTACTATTAAGATTTATCTGAAAATATAAATCACATAAATTTACCTAAAATCCCTAAAAAATCACTAAATTCCCACTAAAAAAATAATAACTAGATAAACATTGTATAATAATATGATTAACCTGAATATTAATAAATTTAAAAAAATTAGTTATTTCAGTAAAATAATTCTTATATTAATAAAAATAATTTAAATAATAGCATTAACAATAAAAATATTAATACTTATGAATTAAATAAAATACCTAGTTAAAAATAAATAAAATAACCTAATAATTCTCTATAAAATAATACATAAACATCATATTTGAATAATAATTATAATAATATAACAAATAATTCTAATAATTTACAAAGCTTTAATTAAGACACTTTACCTTTAAATTAAAGTAAATAAATGAATTGTAGATATAATACGTATAAAAATCTGTCTCTTAATTTAGAAGACATATGATATTTATATAATATAAATGACATATTAAATATAAATATATAAGTTTTAATAAATATTAAATATATTTATTTAATTTTATTTACATTAAAAGATTAAAGAGATATGCGTTTATAATTTTTAAAAATATTTAAAATATAAAAATAATTTTTTATAAGCTAATATAGTTTTTCAGATTAAGCTTTTTTATTCTACTTCTTTTTCCGAATTTTTATTTTATTTTTAATTTTTTTAATCATTAATAAATTTTTAATCATATTATTAATATTTAATATCTTAATCTGTTAAATTTTCTTCTTTTTCATTATCATTTTAAATTTCAGTTATTTTGGAAAATTAATCATAATCAAATTGATTTTCAGCACTGTGTGAAAATTATTTTTTTATATTTTTGAAATTTTCATCATAATTATTTGGGATACATAATGTTTATTATTTTTATTACTATTATTATTATTTAAAACTATTTTATTGATTATTTTCGTCTTTTTCTTTTAACTTTAAATTTAACTATTAAGAAGAAGATTTTTTATAAATAATCTACTAACTTTTTGAAAGCTAAATTGGCTACTTGTTTGACTTACTCTAATTTTAAGTTTTTAAAAATGATAAAGGTCGTATATTATGATTGTTGCTAATTTATAAATTATTTCTACCATTATTTTCTTGTTTTATAATTTTAAACTGGTGTTAATTTTGCGATTATTTTATTTATATCTTATTTAATTAACTCTTTTTTTAAGATGAATTCGATCTTTTTGTTTCTGTATATGACTAGGGATTTACAAAGTTGAGTTAAGACATATTTTAGGAACTTACTGTTTGGTAGAGCAAATATCCGCTGTCTTCTTTAAATTAAGAAAAATAAATTTTTATTTAATTGTACAAATATTAGGAAACCTATAAAAATGAAAAATAAATTTAAATAAGATATTTGGTGCTACAAAAATAATTAATATAAATATATAAATCATATAAAATGGTAATTTAAAAAGTATTTATATTACTAAATAACTAAATATTTATAAAAAATATCCTGAAGTTATTGGAACAGCACTGTTATAATATAGTCTTATTTCTTGTTCAGTTAAACTATCAAATTTTCCCGTATGTTTTATTATATATAGCAAAAACAATATACCTTTTATAAAATTTTTTTTTATTAATATATTATAAAATTTAACTCATTTATTGATTACTATTATAAAGAACTATTGCTGAGAATATCCATAAAAATATTTAGAGGTACATCATTTTTTTATACTGATATGCATACAAACCCATAAATTAAACAATAATGAAAGTAAGCAAAGGAATATAAAAGTATATATAATTAGCTAAGATAAAAATTAGTTTATTAAATTAATAAATAAATAATTAAATATATTATTTTTTTATAGATTTATATTTTTTTATTTTTTATTATAATTTAATTACAAGAACTATAAATTAGTAAAATATTATACAACATTGTTATAATTATGATAAGTTGATTGAGCATTAATAAAAATTGCATTTCATTTCTATCAACAACATTTTATGACCTCAAACTTTAAATATAATATCCATCTTAACCATTAGATTGATAATAATTTGAATAGTTATTTTAAAATTTTGATTTATCATAGTAAGAATTTTATTGTGAATCGAGTTAATTATTAGGAATTTTATATTTATTATTAGAATTAGTTAATAAAGATTCTTCCATATTTGTTTTTGATTTCGTTTATTTTTTTGAATTATTTTATAATTATTAAGTTTTTATAAAGAATATTTATTAATTTATAAATATAATATCAATTTGTAACCTATATAAACTAAATAAGAAAATATAAATAAAATTCACTTATTCTTCTTAATAATTTATTAAATCAAATATAATTTTTATCATTTCTTATAAAAATATTTTTTCATAAAATGTAATTTTTTATATTTCAATGCATAAATTTTTTATAAGTAAGACCTATTTTTTAATCTTAAATAATATATTTATTTTAAAGAAGAAAATTTTATTTATATTTAGGTTAATAAATATTCTTCTATATTCCAATGAATTTAGTATTTATCACAAAGTTACAAGCTAATCAAAATTTAATACGTTCACTTATATTGTTGATTTTATTTTATTAAATAAAATTTGACCTTTCCTGTACGTCTCTATATTCTTAATAAAACTGAGCATATTCTTAAAAATAAATAATGTTAAAAATAAAAAGCAAAAGAATATTAAAAATAATTAATCAAACGCCTAATAAAGAAAAATATAAATATTCCTTTTCTCATTATAAAAATAATTTATTAAAAAAAAACAAATAAATAAATATAAAAAAATAAAAATAAAAGAACATTTAAAAATAAAATTATATTTAACCTTTTTATAAAATAATATATAATTATGGACGTCGCGTAAACCCAATAAATTGAGCCCAACAAAGAACTAGAAATTCAAAAACAGAGACAAAAACAATTAGAATAAAACAACACCATACAATCCGAACTAGAAAAATAGTTTAATAATAATGGTTCTAGAAAATCTGCACCAGAACAAAATTAAAACTAAAATTAAATTTAAATTTAAAATAAAAGTCAATAAAATTCGCAAGACAATAAACAATAAGAAAAATAAAGAAATTCAAGTTAAAGCCAAAAAAGTCCTGAAAATTGTTAAAAAAACATTTAATAATTTGAATTATAATAATAGTAATAATAATAGTTTAAAAATATTAGTACCCCTGTAAAAAAAAGGTTTTAGATTAAAGATAAAAAATATTCTATTGACTCAAATTTAAAAGGGGATTTTAATTTGGAAAAAGAATTGTAAGAAGAGTATGAAATAGAACAAGCTTAATAGCCTAATTTTTAAAATTAATTCTAAAATTTTAGAGATTCTAGTTAGGACGAAGACGAGTTGACGGACAGAAATTCCGAATAACTTGATTTTAATAGTGGAGAATTTAATTTGTATAAAAATGAAAGTGATGATAATAAAATTCAAAATTTTGATAATAAAGAAAAGTAAAATTAAAGAAAAAAAAGTCTTTTTTATAAGTAAAAGTTATAAAAAAGTGGCTCTTAGGAAAATCGTGGAACAGAAAATAATCAAAAATATACAATTTTATAAAAATAAAATTCAGCTATACAGGAGGAAAAGCCGGAATTTGAAGATTTTTAGAAAAATTGTAAAAAATTTAGGCTAAAATTTTTTTATAAATTTGTATTTTACTTTTTTTAATTTTAATCTTTATTTATGTAACATTTTTATTCATAAAAATTAATCAATGGAATTAATTCACATTTGTTTATTATTATATTATGTTAAAAATATTTTATCTTTAATTAACATAATAATTTATTTAATTCCAGCTTAAATTATTATTCCTGAAAAATAACAACCCTAGAAAATTGAAATAGAAAATCAAGCAAACCAAATTTAATAAAACCCCCAAATTAACAATAATAAAAACTCATAGTAGGATTCCGAAATTAAGTCATAGTAATTACAGTCTAATTAATAAATAAATGAAGAATAAAACAAGTTAAATACATCATAAGAAATTAGACCCCTAGAAAAAAATTTAGTCTTGTAAAATGACGAAAAAATTATATAAAAACAAGTACATGGAGTTGCAATTGTAGATATACATTAATTATTAGAAAATGATTTTTTCGAAAAATAATTTTTTGCCCACAATTTCAGGAAATTAAAAACAGAAATTTTAAAATGTTTTAGAAAATTACATAATAATTTTGCTACTAAAAATACTTATTTAAATATGGGTTAATTTTCAGATATTAGCAAATTTATTCACTAATAAACTCACTTTTCAAAATTTTCAATTAATACTTCATAATGGCCTTTTGTCGCCTCTTTTACCCTTGATATTAATGTAAATCTAAAAATTTAAGCATATTTTTAAAATTAAAAGTATATGCTAAAATAATATATTTAAATATTTTTAATATTAAATAAAAAATAATTTAAAAAATTTTAATATAATTTTTTTATGCTTTTATAGGTAATTGTTTCTACAAATAAAAATAAAGCAGGATTATTTTGTGAAGAAAAAGATGTTTCTAGCCATGAAATTTTCGATAGTTTTTCGCCAAATTAAATTACTCTTATTGTATAATTTTGGAAATATACAGAAGTTATAGAAAATATATTTGAAAATAGAATTGGAAATTAAAGTCCTAAAGAATGTATAACTTAATAATATGCACAGGATTTTAAAAATTTTTAGCCATAATTTAACAATTACTATAATAATACTTAATAAGAGACATATAAGCCTCTAAATTAAAAGAAAATAGAAATAAATTACTATGATTTTTAGGAAAGCTATAAAGAATTGATGAATTTAGGAGAGGGAAGTTTTGGTAAAAATAATTATGATATATAATAAAATTAAATATTAGGGAATAATTTAATTATTAAATTTTATAAATAAAAATATTTATTTTATAGGGAAAGTGGATTTATTTTACGATTTTAAATAAGACTAGCTAGTAGCTTTAAAGACATACACTGATATTCTTACAAAAATAAAAGAAAAAGAAGAAGAAATAAAAAACCTAATCGAAGGAATTCAAAACGAAAACAAATTCAACGATACCCAAATAGGCGGCGAAACCCAAAAGCAACAGAGAAACGTGGCCCGAGAAATAAAATAACTTTTAGAGTTAAATAACGCTTATATAAACAGTCCGGCCAACAGTAACTCAAATAAAAAAGAAGAAGAAAAAGAGTATATTTACGACGAAAGAAGAAAATATGTACTCTAAGTAAAAGGCGTAATTCCAATTCCTAAATATAATAACAGAAAATTGTAAGAAAAATTAGGAGGCCCCGCTTATAAAAAATATAAAAGTGTTAAATTATGCCTTAATTTTTTTGGCGGTTGCGAGTACCAAAATAAAAAATTAACCTGTGATGTAAGACATTACTTGAAAAATAACGCTAATTTTTTATTTGGCGAAGATTAAAATAAAAAAATGAAATTTGTTAGAAATATTTTTGAAGAAATTCTTAAGGCTTTTTCTTTTGTGCACGACCACAACGTAGTTTTAAGAGACTTTAAAGACGATAATATATTAATAAGAAGAAGATACGATCCTGAAAATTTGGGCTAATCTATTTATGAAATATAATTCTGTGACTTTGGCATGTCTAAAAAAAAGAAAAAGAAAAAATCGTTTGATTAACAACAAAAATTGTAGTAAAAAAATTTAGAATAATAATAAAAATAACAATAATTTTAGCTCGAAGACGACGAAGATTTGGATTTTAAATTAAATCCTTTATAAAGAGAAAATTCTATACCATATAATTCTATAAATAGGTTCAGACATCCCAGATTTTATAAAGCTCTTTTGGAAAATAAAACGATAGAATACGAAAAAAAAGATGATATATTTGGATTAGGTTACTTTATATAATTCTATAAAATTATACATTTAATATTTATTTGAAATTATTTAATAAAAATATAGTTTTATATATTTATTTTATTTTTTAATACAGGTATTTTCCTATTTAAAATTTATGAGGAACATTTATAGCTAGAATTTAATAAAGAAACATAGTAATTAATTGAATATTTAACAGGATTTAGCTTTGAAATTACTGAAAAATATTATAAAAATCACGTTATTGATTATAATTAAGCATGTTAATAATTATTGGAGAATGACTGTAAAAATTGGATGGAGTGTTGGGAAAGGATTCCCTAAGATATTTCAGAAATATTTTAACATTAATCATATTTAAATTGGGTTGAAAATAAAATTTGAAAAAAAAGATAATTTTAAATGCATTAATTGATTAATTAACTATCACAATTTTATAGAGATTAAAAGATAATTGATAAAATTTGATATCAAAATTACTATTTTAATAGTGTTTTATAAAAATATTATTTATATTTATAAATAAATAATTAATTTTGTTTTTTTCACATAATTTGTATATATACTATAAATTTATCAGCTATTTTAGCTAACTTTTGTTTTTATATATTAAAAGAAAAATTAAATTTCTCGTTAGTCTTATTTCTTATTAAACTAAGCTACAATTTACTTGTTAATTTATAAATTATTAAAATTACTTTTATTTTTTATATTAATTTTCAACTTTATACATAATAATTTTAAATAACAAAAGTTTTGATTAATTGATAGATATTTTTTTTTAATTGAAAAATTGGGATATAATATTTTTTTATTTAAAAATTTAATTTCGATTTATTAATTTATCTTTCTTTATTTACTTATTTGGGATAATAATTTTAATAATTTTTTCAAATTTTTAATTTGTTTTCCAATTTATATAATAACTTAATATTACTAAGCATAAAAGCTTATTTCATTTAGGATGATAATATAAAGTAAAAAAATGAAAATAATTTTTATTTTTTATTGAATAAAATACCAGCTAATAAAGTTAAAAAAAATAATTTAATGTGTTTCCAATATACTTATACATTTATAATTTTCATAAGATTTACATATTTTGTCATTTTTATTTTTTATGTAAATTATATATTTGAAAAGAGTATTAATTCAAAAATATAGCTTTTGATTATTTTTGATCTTATTAATAGTTATTATCAAATTCAAATAAATAAATAAATTTACTGATATTTATTAACTCTTTTATTTTTATTTATGATATCTATCAATTTATTTGTTAGTTACATATTTTTCTAGTAATTTATATCTTATAAATTAAATATATAATAAAATTTAATTTCAATTTATACAGAAGTTCAATTTCTATATTTATTTTTATAAATGAAAATTACAATTATTCATATCATTTATTTTTTTGGTATTTAATGTATAAAAATAAAAAATTTATATTCACTAACTTTGCATTAATTTAGCTTTATTTAAATTTGCAATTATTTTTCGTATTTATTATAAAATTTTTGATTTATTCAGTCAAAACTGAAAATCAAAACTAATCAATATTAATGAATATAAAAAATTATTTATTATAATTAAAAAAAAAAAAAATAAACTAAAAAAATAGAAGTAAAAATAACTAAAAACAAAAAATAAAATATGAGTTCACAACCTTAAGCGCAATTATAAACTGAACACCAAAAACGTAAATTTTAATCAAAAATTATATACTAAAAATTTAAAACAATAATAAGCGTATAATTTTAATAGAAATAGTGGATAATGTAATGCATAATATGAGTATGACATAGTGTGAGCCTGTCGAATTATCTTGGAAAAAACTAAATATTATTGCTACTGTTCCAGATCCAGAAAAAAAAAAAGCGAAAAAATTATGCGGAGCCATGCCCACCACAAAAAAAACTATTATTTAAGATAGTGAAGGTATATTAAGACCAGGTCAATTTACAGCAATCATGGGTCCTTCAGGTACTTATAAATTTTAATTTTCTTTAAATATTTTATTTTTAATAAATATAATTTTTTATTTTATTTTTACTAACTATTACATCTACAAATAAAATAAAAACAATAAAAAATATATTTATATTAAAACATTACTGAAATAATTGAAACGAAATACTAAAAATATTAAATTTTAATTTAATTTTTTTATACAATAGGTTCCGGTAAAACAACTTTACTAAACTTTTTATCCGGCAGACTAGCCTCCCCAAACCTAAAAATTTACGGGCAATTATTTATAAACGGGACCCCAATTTCCGACATCCACAAATACGCCCACAAAATAGCTTATGTCATGTAAGATGATATATTATTAGCCCATTACACGCCCAGAGAAGCCTTTTGGTTCGTCGCTAATATGAGACTGCCTCATTTAACACACGAATAAAAACATGATAAAATTGAGTCTCTTATTAAGGAATAAATCCTAGTATGATTTTTTTGGATGAGCCTACTACTGGACTGGATTCTTCGACTGCTGAATAAGTTATTATATTGCTAAAACATTTAGCTAAAGTTAAAGGAGTTAATGTAATTTCCACTATTCATCAACCCTCCTCAGAAATTTTTAGTGTAATTATTTTATAAAAATATACATAATATTTAATTTTAAATATAAATAAAGTTAATATATTTATTTAATATTTATAGAATTTTGAAAGACTTATTTTGATTGTTAGAGGTTAAATTATTTACCAAGATTATATGGAAAACAGTTAAAAAAATAATAAAAATAAGTACTCTGAAAAATAGATAGAAAATTATATATATAAGTTTAGTGATTGTGGTTAAATTATTTACCAAGGAATGTCTGGTAAAGCCTTAGATTATTTCGAAAAATAAGGTTTCGAATGCCCACCTTTTAGTAATCCTTCGGACCACTTCATGAAAATTATGAATGAAGAAGGGTTAATGATCGAAAAAATTTAAAATGGAGAAGAATTGCCTCCTGATGAATAAATAAACGAAGAATTTGATTAAAGATTAAATAAAATGATAGAAAATTATAATAAATCAGATTAAGTAGCTGCCATTGAAAGTAAAGAAAGACATTAAATAGAAAAAAAATAGGGAGCTACTAACGCAAATGTATTTTACCAATTTTGGGCAATTTTATACAGAGCCCTTAAAACAGAAGTTAGAAATCCAATGAGTGTAAATACAATAAATAAATTAATAATCTAAATTAACTGACTATTAATTCACTTTATCATAATTTTCACTTTTTACTTAAAAATTTTTATCTTTAATTTAGTTAAAAATGAAAACAATCCAAGACATAATTTTTGCTATTGTAATAATAATCATATTTAATGATTTAGGTGACAACGGTTCCCAGGCTTTATAAAACAGAGAAGGAGTTCTTTTTATTTTAATTTTACATCAAGGTTTCGCCTCTTTCCAAGGCTCCTTAGGCTCATTTTCCTCAGAAAGGCCTCTTTTTTTAAGAGAAAAATAATCAGACACTTATTCAACTGGTCCTTACTACTGGGGCAGATCTTTGGCTGAATTGCCGTTTATATTTTTATACCCAATTTTGACAATTTCTATTACCTATTTTTCTATTGGATTATCGCATGATGAAGGATTTTAGTACCCAGCTTTAATTTTAGCTGCCATTTTAACTTATTATTCGGGCGCTAGTTACGGATTTTTTATATCAATTTTGGTTTCAAATATTGAGTTGGCTATGACTTTAGTGCCAGTTGTTTTGGTGCCTTTAATGGTTTTGGCTGGATTTTTTGTCACTGGACCAAGTGTACCTGCTTATTTGAGATGGATTTAGTATATATCTTATATGAAATGGGGATTTTAAGCAGCTATGCACGTAAATATTAATATTAATTTAATTTTTTAAATACTGTTTTTATTAAATTTAATTTTTAACTCAATATATTGTTTTTATACTTTTAAATTTTAATATCTTTTAATTACTAAATATTTATTTTTTATTTAAAATAGAATGAATTCCATGATTAACATGATTTTATTTGCTAATGGGTTGATTCTTCAAGTTCTAAATATGACACTTATTTTAACGATTTAAGTGGAACAAAATATGAAGGAGATTTTACTTACGGAGATGAAGTTCCTAGATTATGCTACCCTCCTGAGGAATTAACTTTAACTGAAAATTACTGGGAAAGTATCGGAATTTAAATTGCATTAGGTACTTTTATTAGGCTAGCTGCCTTGGTTTGTATGTATTTAATCGCTACACCTAAAAGACCTAAATTATATTCTCCAGATAAAAATAATTAAGATGAAATTAATTTTGCTAAAAATTAATCTTAAAAATTAGCTAAATCCAAACATTTTGAACATTGATTTAATGTTATTTATAGAATATAATATATTTCAATTTTATAACAAATGATATAATATAAAAATAACTAATTTAAAATGTAATTTTATAAAAAATATTTAATATAATTTATTTATTATAATATAAATTTTGGGATTATGAATAATAATATTTAACAATTCAGCTTCTGAAATATACAGTTGTTTAATAAATATATAAATTAATATAGTACATATTTATTATTTCTTATCATATTACTAAATTTTTATAAATTAAATAACATATAAAAATTATAATAATATATTATTATCAAAAAGCCTAAATTTTCATAAATTAAAGTGACATATAAAAAGTTATAATTATATTTAATTATCAAATAACCTAAATTTTTATAGGAGTGTTTTAATTAGGTCCAATAACAATTTTCCATTCTTCACAGGAGTCCCAAGCGCCAGTATAAGTCATAACAGATTATTAATTTTCATCAGAAACTGTAAACAATTATTCTTATACGCAAAAATTTACCTCATAAATTTAATTAGATTCAAAAACTTCTGTTATATCTTTTCCATCACATTTGAAAGTTCCTTATCTTTAATTTTAAGTTTTTAAGCACAGTTGAGGTCCTCCCTAAAACCAGAAATATTATTAGTTTTCAAATTGTTAATTTTTGGGCGCTAATCCGAAATAAAGATAAGTAGAATTATAGTCAACCAACTTAAATTTAAAATTTATTTATTATTGTCTATCAAAAGTTTATTTAGACCTCATTATGTTATAAGTTTATCCTTTACAAATGTAAACATTATTTCCAGTCATTTTAACTTATTTTTTTCCCCAGCCCTCTAATTCAATATCACTACAAGAAATTTATTATAAAGCTTTCGTTTACAGTACTTAAATTTCTTTATTAATAGACTCCAAATTTGCTTGAAGTCCTTTTATGTTTAATTACTAAAGTTTTTTATCTCTAATTTATTATTTATAATCTTTCAAAATATCTTTTTCTTTTTCTTAACATTCCTATGTAAACTGTCTTATATTATGATTTAGTTCTTAAATATTTATCTGGAAATTCTTGAATTTAATCACTTATTCTTAAACAGGACTTAGGTCAAAAGAAGCGCCAATCATATTTTTAAAATAATCTAAAAGCTCTTTTGAAGATTATTGCTATTAAATTATAGTATTTTTAATATCTTTTTTTATTTAATCTACTTAATGTTTAATTTTATCGATAAAATCTTCCAAAATTTGTTCCATTAAAATTAAATCAGGATTTCCCTCCTCAGCCATAACAGAATTCGTGAAAATAGCTCTGATATTTTTATTTTATGGCCAATTTGTCACATTTTAAGTTTTATCTTTAGCGTTCAAGGCCATTAATTCTTCTACTTCGGCCCAGTTTTGAGGATGTCCATGAGAATTTTATTATATACATTAAGCACAGATTAATCTACTTTAGTCGCAAGAAGAACGTAAACAAATAAATAAAATGTCTTATTTAGAGTGAGTGGGGTCGGAACAGCCTTTTTTTTTCCCTCCTTGGGCGGCCAAGATGTGATCGGGTGTTTATTTTTACATTATCTTAATTTATTTTTTTATTTTTAATCGTTTTAATTTATAATTTATAATTTATGATTTTTAATTTTTTTTTCTTTTTGTGAGTGGATTTGGAGATTGGTTTTTGTGAAATATTAGTTATTATTTTTAGGCGCCTCTAAATTGACTGATAAGAATTTATTAGATATTTTATTGTATATAATTAAAGAAGATGAAATTTAAAATATAACTTATACTTACTATAGATTAAATTTTTTTTTAATAATTAGAAAAATTAGAAAAAACTATCATAATCAAATTTATTAGCTAAAAGTTTCTGGTATGAGTAAAATAATAAGATTTTATTAGAAAATAATTAGAAAATATTGTTTATGTAGTTTATTTTAATATAATATTTTAAAAAAATTTAAAACTATGTTTTGATATTTATTTAACTTATATAAAAATTAAATATTAAAGGTATATTAATCAATAGTTATTATAGATACATTTTATTTATTTCCAAATAATAATCTCATATATAAAAATTACAATAATCAGAGAATATATTCTATCCAATATTTTAAAATTTTACTAAAAAATTTAATTTAATTGGAATTATTTTAATTTTTAAAGAAAAATTATTTTAATATTATTTATTATAAATAAATTAAAAATAATTTTGTAGTTGAAATATTAATTTGCAAATATTATTGAGATTTTAAAAAATAAATATACTATTATATTCTAATTATATATTAATTTGTATACTAAATATAATTAGCTTTTTAATTAAAGTGTTTTTCCAAAATAAAATATAATAAAATACTATATTTATTTAATGAAAGTGGATATTTGAGTACAAAATAATTAAAAATTATATTTATAATATTTATTTTCGAACTATTAAAAGTAGGTATAAAAATTTTGCATACATTAAATATTATTTATTATATATTATTTGATAATATATTATTTATCAAAATTAAATAAGAAAAAATAATTTTTGTATAAGATTAAGAAAAATTGTTATAATTTAAGGTCTTTAAATCATTTAATATGAATAACTTTAACTAATGTAATTTTTTTTAAATAAAAAAGAAATTTGAATTTAACTATATAATTCAAGATAAATGATAGATAAATAAAACAAACATTTAGAAATCAAACTAAATTTTTGTCTTAACTCAATATGTTATAATTTTATTATTATTTATTTACTTATAAAAATATTAAATTCACTTTTTAGAATTAAAAAATTTAATAATATTAATAGAATACTTTAAATACAAAATGTACTTAAAAAAAGTAAATTCATAAATGATTTAAAGCAAGTCAAAAAAAATAAAAATAATTTATAATTATTTCTGGATATAATTAATAATTATAAATAAAAATAATTTGTTGGAAAATTTATGCTTTTAAGTTTGATTACTCAAACTTGATTTAGTAATAAAAATTAAAAAAATCGAAACAATTAATATTATAGCCTTATAAATTATAGAATAATAAAATCAAATTACTTTACAGTATATAAAAAAATAAAAATAAAAAAAATAATTTTAGTATTAAAAAAAAATTAAGTTTTAAATATGACTACAAATCCAGAATAACAATAATAGCCATAATAAGATTTACAATAGCGTAAAAATATTATTTTGTCAATTAAATATTATGTATATGTTTAAAATTTTGAGGTTATTTTAAGTAAATGTTTATTTTTATTTTTTTATAGCAAAATCGAAATAAATCAAAAATATGGATAATATAAGTTTAACTCAAGCTGAGCCGATTGAGCTTTCTTGGAAAAATTTAAATATTATTGCAACTGTATAAGACCCATCTGCGCCTAAAAAAAAATGCGCATCAGCTCCCAAAACTAAAAAAACTATTATTTAAGATAGTGAAGGTATTTTGAGACCTGGTCAATTCACAGCTATCATGGGTCCTTCAGGTAATAATTTAATTCATGGATTACATGCTTTTTTTATAAAAGTCCATTTGAGAGTATATATTCTTAAATTAATAAATTTCAGCCTAAAAAAATATGATTTTAGCCACAATACTTCAACCAAATTTTTTAAAGCAAATTCTATATTTAAAATGGTTAAATCTTATTAATAAAATTTATAAATCTTTCCCAATTCTAACATACATATATATACATTTCCTAACAAACAAAAAACAATTTTCTAAAACAAAACATTAAAAACAGCATACAAATCTACTCCAAATGAATTCAACCGAAATAAAAGAATAAATTTTAAAAGATAAATTTAAAAAAAAATAAAATAATAAATTAAAAAAATATTAAACTAAAATTTAAAAAAACTAATAAAAAAATATTAAAAATTAAAAATCTAAAAGCAAATACTAAACAATATTAAAAAAAAATCAAATACTAAAAGATTAATCAAAAAACTAAATTAAAATTTAAAAATTAAATAAAGGCTCCGGAAAAACAACGCTCCTAAACTTCCTATCCGGACGACTGGCCTCGCCCAACCTAAAAATCTACGGCAACCTCTTCATAAACGGCAAAGCAATCAGAGACATCGAGGAATACTCCGGCAAAATCGCCTACGTCATGCAGGACGACATCCTCCTGGCCACCAACTCGCCCCGAGAGTCCTTCCACTTCGTCGCTAAAATGCGGCTCCCCCACTTGACTCCCCACCAAAGGGCCGAAAAAGTAGAAACCCTTATTAAGGAACTGGGCCTTACTGACTGCAGTAACACTAAAGTGGGAAACGAGTTGATGAGGGGAATTTCGGGAGGAGAAAGAAAAAGAACTTCTATTGGAGTCGAATTGTTGACCAGCCCAAGTATGGTCTTTTTGGATGAGCCTACTACTGGACTGGATTCCTCGACTGCTGAATAAGTTGTTGTGCTGCTGAAACATTTGGCTAAGGTTAAGGGAGTTAATATTGTCTCCACTATTCATCAGCCTTCTTCCGAAATTTTCTCGGTAATTTAGATTAATTTTAGTTTTTTATTTTAGTTTTTAGATATTATTTTAGTTTAGATATTAATTTTAGTTTTTAGATATAAATTTAGAATTTAGATATTAGATATTATTTTAGTTTAGATATAATTTTAGATTTTAGATATTATTTTAGTTTAGATATAATTTAGTTTTATTTGATTTAGATATTATTTAATTTAGTTTAATTTAAAATAAAATGGATTTTTATTTTTTAAATATGTATAGTTTTACTTTTTTTAATATTATTCTTTTATTTTTTATATTCTTAATATTTTAGTCTAATTAAATTTATATATAACTTAGAATTTCGAAAGACTTATTTTATTGGTGAGAGGATAGATTATTTACTAGGGAGATTCTTAAAAGGCCTTGAAATATTTTGATGATCAAGGCTTTAAGTGTCCAGCTTATCAAAATCCCTCCGACCACTTTATGAAAATTATGAATGAAGAAGGATTAATGATAGAAAAAATTTAAAAAGGCGAAGAATTACCTCCTGACGAAAAAATCAATGAAGAATTTTCACATAGATTAACAAAAATGATTAATACATATTAAAAATCAGATTAAATCGCCTAATTGGATTCAAGAGAAAGACATGAAATCGAAAAAAAAGATTATAACAATGCTTCTTATTTCCTCTAATTTATTTACCTTTTCGCTAGGTAACAAAAAGCTACTAAAATTTTAAAAAACCAAAATATTAAAACTTAAAATTAATTCTAAAAATTTTAAAAAAACAAAAAAGACATTTAAATTTAAAATCAAAAATGTAACAATAAAATTTAATAAAAAAGAATTAAACATCAAGATTAATCATTAAAATATAGCATTAATATTCAAATTTAAACATAAAAATTAAACATTAAAATATAACATCAAAATTAAACATTAAAATATATCATCAAAAAATTAAACATTAAAATATAACATCAAAAAATTAAGCATTAAAATAATTTTTCTCCCCAAAAATAAGGTCCTTCATAACCGAAATAAGAAACCCAATGAGCGTCAAAATGAAGCTAATCCAAACCATTCTTTTCTCGATAATAGTAATAGTAGTTTTCAACAACCTAGGCGACGACGGCTACGCAGCCCTTCAAAACCGAAAAGGCGCCCTCTTCTTCATAATAACCCAACAAGCCTTCGGCTCCATCCAGGGCGCCCTCGCCTCTTTCTCGCACGAAAGGCCGCTTTTCCTACGAGAAAGACAAAGCAATTCCTACCAAACGGGGCCCTATTACTGGGGCAGGTCCCTTGCCGAGCTGCCTTTCGACCTTATCTACCCAATTTTGTCAATTTCTATTGTTTATTTTTCGATTGGCCTTGCTACTAGAGAAAGCTACTAGTTTCCGGCTTTGTTGCTCGCTGGAGTTATGACCTATTTTACCGGCGCTAGTTACGGATTTTTGATTTCGATTTTGGTCCCAAAACTTGAGATTGCGATGACTTTGGTGCCTGTTGTTATTGTCCCTTTGATGGTTTTGGCCGGGTTCTTTATTAGTTCTGAAAATATCCCAGATTATTTGATCTGGATTTCTTATATTTCTATGTTTAGGTGGGGCTTCTAGTGTGCTATGATTGTAATTTTTATATTATTAATTAATTTGAAAAAAATTTTATTTTAGCTTATTTTAAAAATGGAAAAAAAATTGTAATTTATTTAATTAGAATGAATTTGCCGGGTAAGATGATTTTATTTGCAGTTATATTGAAAATGGACAAGAAGGATTCGATGAAGCTGTTGATAAAGCCCAAGGTACAAAACAAATAATAACATTAAAATAAATATAAAGTTATTTATATTTTTTAAATCATATCCAACTTTTACTAAAATATTTTTTAATAAAATAAATTATAGCTAGAGGAATGGATGTCACTGATAATAGCTCATAAGCCCCTTACTTCTGTGATCCAGTAGATGATTTAGGATTTAACGAAACTTATTGGGAAACTCTCTTTATATTATTAGGATTGGGTGTATTTATTAGATTAGTCGCTCTATTAGCTATGTATTTAATTGCCAACCCTAAAAGACCAAAATTAAATTCTCCCACAGAAAATTAAGAAGAAATTAATATGGCCAAAAATTAATCATAAAAATTAGCATTGTCTCATAAATTAAAGTAGTGATTTTTTAGCAACAAAAATTTAAAATAATTTAAAAAGTTATTAGTTATATAAAATTAATAAAATAATAATATACTTACAATAATATAAAAATAATATGTATATTTTTCACTGAAATTTATCAATTATTATTATTTTTTCGATAATTTTCCGAAATTAAATTTAGTTATATAACAATACAATAAATCTTTTTTTCATCTTATAATGTTAAAATTAAAAAAATTGATAAAAAATTAAAAAAATACTTTCTTTTTTTGAAAATAACTAATTTATATTTATATTAAGAAAGTTTTTATACTAGGGTTTATAATTAGAAATTTTTATTTTTGTGGTTATATAGCATTAATAACGTATTATTAATTAATAATCAAATAAAAATATTATTGTTATTATTTTTAACTAATAATTGAAAAAACAAAAATTAATAAATAAATAAATAAATTGATAAAATCTACAATATATTTTAATTTCATTTAATAAATCCAAAAAGAAAACATGAATCAATAATATAATAATATGAATCCTTAAATGGAATTTTATGATCAAGATATAGATGACGAAGAATAATTAGATGAAACTATTTTTCTTGAAGAAGAAATGGATGACAATCATGAACCTACATAAGAAGGTTCGATTAAAAAATAATAATTTTTAAATTAAATATAATAAAATATTTACTAAAATAACTCTATATTTTATTATCATATATACTAAATATATTTAATTTTTTTATTATATATTTTTTTAAAATTAGAAATCGAACAGTATGCAAGTTATTTGGGAATGGATGTCTAATAAGATAGAAAATATTTTTATATAGCAAAGGAAGGTCTTAAAGCTCCGTTACCTAATGAGTGGAAACCTTGTAGAAAAAGAACGGGTGAAATAGTATATAAAAATATCGAAAATGGAGAAGAAATTGCTGATCACCCATGCGACATATACTATAAATAAGTAATATAAATTAAGTACCTATTATTTTAAAAAAATAATAAATATTAAACTTACTAATATATTTGTAAAAAAATGTAAGTTCTATAATTTAAATATAAAATTTTAAACAGTTGTTTGAAGAATAAAAACAAAAGGAAATTTAAAGACTTTAAAAAAAATAAAAATTAGGCTTTGATTAATAAGGAAATAGAAATTAGAGCAACAATAGCAATATTTTTAATTAATAAGAATAATTCGGATAAACAGCAAAATTTGGACAAAAATCGGCTTTAATTAATAATTCTTCCATGTTTCAATCGAAACTTGTATAAGGATAAGAAGAAATCGACCAAGAAATGATTAAATTAATGGATTAATTTGAAGAAGAAAAACTGACAGAAATTGACGAATATTAAAATAAATTAGAAGAAAATTTTAAAAAAGAAATCGAAAAAAGAGAAAAGCTGTTTGAAAATGAATAAGGAAAATTAGAAGAGGACTATAATTTAAGAAGATCTTAAAAAATAGGTGATTCATAAGGCGAGAAGTAAAATATATAGAGAAAACTTAAAAAAGAATATAATAAAAAATTCGAAGAAGAACTGGAAATTTTAAGACAGGAAATCAATGAGGAATAGCAAGATTACGATAAAAAACAGCAACAAAAATTTGAAAATAATCTAAAATATGTAAAATTAAAACAAATTTAATTTAATTTAATTTAAATAAAATAAATTTATCTATTTTATAATAAAATTTTTTTAATATAGGAATAAGATTTTTAAGGAGACCTTGTTAAAGAAAAAGAACAGGAAATTAATGATTTAAAATAAAAAATATAGTAAAAATAGCAAAAAGAAGAAAGAGAAAAAGAATTATAAATGTAAGAATTTGAGTCAGAAAAAGATGAAGAAATAAGAGACATATAAGTTCTTTACAAACAAAAATTAAAAAATGTAAATTAAATTTATACTTTTTTACAATTTAAATAGAATCTAAATATATTAAAAAACAACCTTAGTTTGAAATGCAAGAACTTGAATGGCATGAATAAGAAAAAAAAACAATAGAAAACGAATATAAATAAAAACTTGCAAAATAAAAATCCGAAATGAATTAACTATTAAATACATAAAAATAAGAGTTATTATAAAAACAAGCAAAAATTGCGTAAGAAGTAGAAATTAAATACCAAAAATATATTCAAGAAAAACAATTAAACCAAAAACTACACTTTGAAAACAAAAAACTAGAATAAATAAGCGATTTTCATAAAAAAATTAATGAAAAATTGTAAAAAGATAAAGAAAAATAAATAGATGATAAAAAATAAAAAATAAAAGAATAAGAAAATACATAAAATTAAAAAAATTAGTAGGAATTACAAACATTTAAATCTTAAGTACTTTCTACTTATTCGTACAAAAAAGAAGAACTAGAAAAATAAAGACAATAAAAATAAAATAAAATTAAACAAGAAATCGAAAAAAATAAAAAATTGGTAAATAGATAAAAAACTTTATGTTTTAAATAAATTTATATTTAGTTATATTTTTATTTATTAAAATTTATTTCTATTTCGTTTAATTTAATTGTAATTAAAAAATATTTTATTTTATAAGTCGCAATAAGAATAAGAAAATTTATAAAGACTTTAATAAAAAAAATAAATAGAATTAAATTTAAAATTAAAATAAAAAGAAGCCACCAAAGAAGAAAATGACCAATAAAAAAATTAATAAATTTTAAAAGATTTGGGAAAAGAAAAAATATAATTAATGTAAATTTTAGTTAACTAAGAAAGTGATGATAAAAATTAAGATTATCTAAAATTAAAGATATAGCAATTGGAACAAGAAGAATAAAATTAAGACAACGAAATTCTAAAACTTTAGTAATAATTAAAATTAAAACAGTTATAAATTTTTTAGTAATAACAATAGCTATAAAATGTGCCAGAAATCCCATAATTAAATTAATAAAATAATTCTATAAATTAGAATTAAAATAGCGAAATTTCATAAAATATGGGTACAGATCAATAAAAATAATAATACCCATAATAAAAATAACAGTATTAAATTGGATAAAATTTGGCCCAAAATTAAAAATATTAAGTACTAAATTAAATAGAGTAAATTCAAAATTCAATTTAATAGCCTTAATTTTAATAATCAACTTAAGAAATGTAAATGATTTTGTAAGGAATAAATGAAATTAAAAATGCACTTATAGTAAAATAAAATTTAAATTTTTATTAATAATATAATGAAAATACAAATAGTTTAATAATTTATTTTATTATATTAAAAGACCAATAATTAAAATTAGCACTACTAATAACTTCCCCCTAAAAATTTTATTAAACCTGTTTCTTCATTTATGCCGGACGACGAATACATGTAAGTACAAAGAAAATATGCAAATGAAAGTCCACTTACATACAGTAAAAATAGAAGATATAAAAAAAATCCCTCTAACAAATACCAAAACATCATAAATTAAAATTAAGATTAAAATTAAAATTAATACAATTTTGATTATAATAATAATATTAATTAAAAAGTCGCTTTTAATTAAGATCCATACCACAATATAAACACTGAAAATACAGAAGAATTTACTGATGAAAATACTGATGGCGAAGGAAGTTAATAATAATATCCATATATGTAGAATTAAAACTATTTTAATTAAAAATAAAATTCAGATATGTCATTAAGACATTAAAGAAAATATAAAAAAGGATCAAAAACTTACAAAAGTTAGTTAAAATAATCAATTAAATAAAAGTAATTGATATTTTAGGGCATTAAATTTTGTATGTTTTATTATTTATTAGGTTTAAATTTATTATATATTTTTTTTAATTTAGATAAATCTATTGGGAAAATTAAGTTTTATAGGAAAGAAACTAATTAACTTCATAAAGATACTAACTTATCGAAGAAAGAAAAGTTTTGAAATAAAAATACTCAGAAATACAAGCAGAAATGTAATAAATTTAAATGGAAATAAAAAAGATTAAAAACAAAAACAAAAATGAAGTTGAGGCCTAAATGAAGTAATATTGACAATTTTTTTTATATCTTTACGTATTACACTTTTCTTACCTAAAGTTTACTAATTATTCTTATATAAATAAATTTAAAAAGAAAAAAAATAATCAAAGAAATGAAGAAAAAGGTTAACTAAATAATAGATCAAACCAATTAATAAACGACAAACTTGAAAAATCATGAACACAACTATAAAACTAAACATAAATCTTTAAAAAATATCGAAAATTATTTAAAAGAGTGCGAATAATAAATAAAAAAATTTTAAACATAAACAATTGAAGAATTATTTAAATTTTATATTAGCATTAATTTATATTAAAAAAGAGATTCTGACACCTCTTTACTTGATATTCCTGTAGAACCAATTAAAATAATGGATGAATAATATCCATCTATGCAAATTTTAGACAAAAATTCATAGTAAGATTCAGATTTAGATGTAAATAAAAAATCGTTTTATATTTAAATATAATACAATAATTTAAATATTTTATCAGAAATAATTAAATTCATATTATTTTATTAGGACATAGAAAATAATAAAGAAAATTTAGACACTTTTTAATATGAAGATTAAAATACCAATTTTAGATAAAATAATCATTTATAAAGCTTCGGTGTAAAATCCTAAACCAAACATTCTCTATAAGCATTAAGATAAAAAATAAGTATAGAAAGAACTAAATCTCCAATTTTATAAGAAAATTAATAAAATATGAATAAAAATGCCCTTCCAAATTTTTAATAATTATAAATAAACCCCAATTTTAAGCAAATAAATAATAATGTTAATAAAAATAATTAATTTAATAGTAATAACGAAAATAATTAAATGATTGATTAAGATATATATTTAAATCTAGTAAAAAGGTAATAATTCAACAAAGTACCATAAATGGCTAAATAAATAAATGATGCTGGTTCATGGCTTAAATCTATGAAATACTTGGTAAATTTTAAAAATATTTATAAAAATTTTACTATTATTATATTTAAAATAAAATTGTTTTGATTTAAATATCATTATATTTTAAAGCTTAACAAATAGTTACTTGATAAAGGAAATATGTTGAAATTAAGTGATTTTTGAATTTATTATTATTTTATCGTATTTAACATCATTATATAACAACAATTATGATAATATAAAATGTATATATATTTATATTTATTAGTTAAATTTTTGTTTATAAAATATAACCTACTTAATAAGAAATTATATCTCAAATTGAATAATATTATATAGTATTTTTAAAAATGTCCTATATATTATGTTACATTATTATAAATTTAAAAAATATTGATTTTCGTTTGATTGAATTTTATTTTTCATTCATTTTATTTAGATTTATTTATTTGTTTAAGACTTAATTTTTTAATTGGTGATTCTATAGAAAATATTTAAGATTTTTTATTATTAATAGAAATCTATAAGTGTTTTTAAAAGCTTTGAGTTTTTGTGGTTATTAAAAGTTTAGATTTTTTCTTTCTCAGATATTCCAAAAAATTTAATTTTATAAATCTTAAAGATTCATTCGACTTCTTGGTAAGTTCGATTTTTTTATGAATATATTATTAAAGCCATATTAGTGTGTTTTAATTTTTTATAATAGTAAGAACTCTAACTCTATATTCAATGTAAAACTCTTTCATAACAATTTATGCACACTTGACGAAAAAATAAAAATTTGCTGTGCCCAATAAAGAAATGAAAATTATGTAAAAGGCTGGATCATTTTCATATGTGAAATTTTGAATAGCTAAAAGAAATGCTAAAGTAGAAATTTATACCTAAATAGACAAAACATATAATCTATTAATTTTGATATTAACAAATGGAAGTATTTTTTAACTTACTATTAATAATAAGTACAACACCAATATATATAGTAAAATTCTTATTTTTAAATATTGGGAATCAAGTAATAATAGTTAGATTAAAATAAGCAGACTTTTCTATAAATATTTTAAAACCATTAAATATTTTTATTTATTTAAGTTAAAAAATAAAAATATAAATTTAAATTTTTTACTATTGACATAATAACTATTTCCCAAAAGTAACTTTATTATTTGTATTCTAAATACATAATACAATAAATTTTTTGAAACTTAACCTTATTAATTTCTCCACTTTTTGCAGCTTTTCTTAATTTATAGAATATTAATCCAGGAACCACAATAGTTATAAGTAAAAATATCATTAAATTTAATGGTAAAACTAGAAATTTATATTCATCATCAGAGCATAATAGGTTCGAGTCGATTACAGTGTATTTTACATCTAATACATTTTAACATATAATATAAGATAAACCAAATTTAACTATCCCTATTGTTATTATAAAAAATATTTTTTATAAAGATTTTTTTAAATTTAGTTATTACTTTTGTAAATTTTTACCTGGTTAAACATAAAGAAAGAAACATAATAAACTTGATTTTAAAACTGTATTTAAATCCAACTTACTCTTAATATAAATTTTTTTTTTATACAATAAATAAAGAATTAACCATAAAAAAAGAACAGCCTATAAACTGATAAATATAGCGTAAATAGATACTTTGTAGGAAAATAATTTTAATTAGCTTTAATCATTTATTTTAAATAAACATGCAATATCTTCTGAAAATAGTTCTTACGGGTAGCCTTTAGTATTTGAAAAATTAAAAATTATACTATTTTATAAAAATCAATCAATTTTAATTACCAAAAATATTTATAACTTATAAAGAACTTTAAGGCAAATCTAACCCTAGATCAACACTTGTAATTTAATAAATTTGAACATGTGTTATAATTATTTTAGTTATTCCTGTAACTAAAGATAGTTTAATAGAAGCATAATTAAATATTTTATTCATAACATTTTACATAAGTCTTCTATTTATTCTTTTCTTAACTGCATAAACTTAATATCCTAGAATTAGAAGTGAAAAAAAACCATTTAAAAAAAAGTTAAAAATTATAAAAGGTAAACTAGAACATTTTGCACATTTAGTCCCTTTTATTTAATAATCATTTAAATTATCACACATACCACATTTCATTCCATAATATCCTAATATTTATATGATTTATAATTTTATTAACTTATAAATTTTTTAAATAATATATATTTATTTTATTTTTTACCTTCGCTACACGTATCATTTCCCTGACAAAAATTTTAAGAAGATATACCACAAGAAACAGTCTCATCAAGTTTACCATTAATATCTCTCCAAAATTCATTTTTTGGGTAAATCGGAATATATCCACCTTCACACTTAGAATCAGTTTAACAACTTTAACATTAATCACTTTTGCCTTATATTAAATATCTTTAAGATTGACATAGTTTAAATTAATAACTTTCTTATGAAATTTGATATTCATTATTCTGATAACCAGTAGTTATGTCTTCGTTTCCTATATAATTTTTTCCGGAGATAATTGTAATATTATCTTTTAATTTTTAAATTAAACTTTTTTAATCTCCTAAATATCTTAAAGCATTTCCGAAATCTGCTTTGCAAGATTCTATATTTATATTAGATAAATTAAAATCTATTTGAATATTTTTTTCACTGAGAATAAAAATAGCTCCCCCGCTAGATGCTTTAGATTACTAAATTTAAACATCAAGTAGTTAAAATTCGTTGTTATTTGTATTTGATTTCTAAGCTTTATAATAAATAGCGCCTCCTTATGATAATGCATAATGTTCATCTTTTTAATGTAAATAAGTATTTTCATCGAACTATACCTAATTTTCATTGAAAACACTATTTGAAATTTTTAAAATTGCAATTTCTTTTAAATATAAAGCACCTCCCTTAATAAAAGCATAATTATCTAAAAATTAAGTATCCTAGATTAACAAATTTTAAATATTTGAGGCATATATTGCTCCTCCCTGGCTTAGGTCATTAGTTAATTTATTATTTTATAATTTGCTATTTTAAATATTTATTATATCAGTATCCACGATATATAATGCCCCACCTTAATTTTAACTTCTACCATTTAAAAATGTTCCATTATTAATTGCTATAGTGCCAATCTTATCAGCCATAAAAAGTCCACCATATAAATTGTCAATACTAGAGGAATTTAAATTTTCTTATTCTTTAATAATTGTAGACTTAATTGTAATTGACTCGCTTTCTAAAATATATAAATTTTAACCTTATAGAGTTCCAGAATTTTATAATATTTAGCTATCTACAAAATAGATATCTTAAACAAAATTAACATTTATTCCTCCATAAATATCTGTTGCTTTATTATTTTTGACTAGTAAATCATAGAAATATATTTCACTTGTTTTTTCATTTATTTACATACCTGCTATGTATTAGGCTTAATTGTTACTAATACTAGCATTATTCCATGTCATATTTATGCATTATGTTATTTGAACTCCTCCTACTTAAAATTCACTTACATTATCTTCAATGACTATATTTTCGATTACAGAATCTGTTATAGAATTAAAATATAAACCGGCAAAGGAATTATAAGCAATGTTTTTTTTTATTTCAGTATTATTTAGTTTAAAATCTTGCAAATCAATAAACTGAATTCCGCCAGACTAATACGCTATATTGGAGTTTGCTGTTATATAATTAAAAGTTACATTTTCTCCTTATTCAAAATACATGGCACCACCTATCCCGTTTTCTATAAAACTACCATTTATCGTCATATTCTAAACCAAAACTATTTAGTTATTAAAAGTGATAAATTTAAAAATTTTAAGTATATATAAAATAATCATATATATTAATAATTTACCATTATATATCAAATTAAAATAGATTGCACCACCTGATTTTATTCCTTGACAATTTTTAATTATAATATCATAAATTTCGAAATTAGTTATAATCGAGCCATATATTGCCCCGCCTTAATTAGCAGATGAACCAATAATTGTTATATTTTTTATAACTAAGTTTCTACTATTACTTAAAAAAATTGATCCTCCAATTTGGTCTACTTAAGAATATGAAAACGTATTATTTTCAATCAACATATTTTCATATTGCTGAACAAATAAATCTCCTGCTATTAAAGCCGAATTATTATAAAAAAAACTATTTGTTAGCTCACCAAAATCTGCTCTTCCAAATGTCAGTGCTCCCTATTAATCCGGAGATATATTATTTACAAATTTACATTTATCTATATATATATTATGTGATTTTGAGCCATGAATACCTATAATAAATTTTATCATTATAAATATAAGAATAATAATCTATACTAAAATATAAAATTATAATTAAAAAAATAAAAATTTTTATGATATATACTACAAAAACATATTACATAAATATTTTATTTACGCAAGTCGAAATTTGGATCAATCTTTATTTTATTAATTGATAAATTAATAATTGATTATATAGCTTATTGAACAAATTATATAAAATATAGTATATTTCATTTAATAATCTGTATATTTTTATTAATTTTAATTATGCTATTTAATCAATTTTAAATTTATTTATTAATAAAACAAAAAATTGGTCCAATTATCAGCTTGGGTAATTAATTAAAATAAAGAGTAACTTAAAGAAATTAATAAAATTTGTAAAATTTACCTGATTTCTAAGCTGCTTAATTCCCATCAAATGTGCACCCAGTAAAATAAACATGACCACTACTATATAATCCGATAGATCCAGGCCCACTAGAAGACCAATTTTCTTTGAATGTTACATTATTCATGTTAATATTTTGAGCTACATATATCATCAACCCGCCAGAACCGTTTCCCTTATTATTGTAAAAATATTCATTTTTTAACTCAATATTCTATACTACTTCTATAATTAAACCACCTAATTATTTTTAAATGTAATTAATTAATAAAATAAAAAATTTATTGCTATGATATTAATTAATATACGGGATTTTTGTATAAAAAATTAGTAAATAATTATTTTTTTACGAAAATAAAAAACATTTTATTACAATTTTATATTTCAATTAATATCTTTAATAAATAAAAAAAATTAATAATGGTCAATAAAATTAATTCTTTATCAATTTAGCATAAATATAAATATAAGTATCAGTAAATATAATATTTACTGATATTTTTTAATATAAAGTTACCTCCATAAAAGAAATTATATATATAATATGCACTATTTTGGCTGTACGTATTATTTTCAAAGGTTATAGAACCGGAATTACCGCAATATATTCCTCCACCTCCATAATTATTAGATTAATTTTCCTATATAATATTATTACTTACTTAACAAGATTAACAAGTTTACAAATGGAATAAGTATATAGCTCCTCCTTTATGTCCCTGGTTATTTATAAATGTGTTATTATTAATTAAAGCATTTATTTATTATGATATTTAATTTCCAGAAATATATAAAGCTCCTCCATGATTAGAAGCAACGTTATTTTTAAAATTATTCTAGGAAATATGAAAATTTTGGGTCATTTCTAAATAAATACCACTCCCTTAAAAAGAAGTATTTTCAGTAAAATTGGAGTTTGTTATCGAAATTTAACTTACTTAATTAACATATAAATTTCCTAGATAGTTTATATTATTAATGAATGTGGAACTATCCACTTAAACTTATGTACTTTATTAAATTTATATCAATCCGTTACTTATAGAATTTATTTATAGATCGTTTTCGTAAAAATCACTATCATAAATTCCAATATATTCTAACTAATAGAATTAAATTACCTAAAAAAAAAAACTAGTTATAAAATTTAAGAATAAAAAATTAGTAAAAATAAAATATACATTCATTTTATTTCTTTTATTTTTTATTTTTAATATAATAGAATTATAAATAACATAAAATAAAATTTTTAAATAATCATGATGTTAATTAAACATTAATAGCTTAAATTACAGAAAAGGTACTAAAAATTTGATTCTTAAAAATCTAACAATTTTTAAAATATACAATACTGCCATTAAGAACTTCAATAAGGTTTTAACTTGATTTATTTTCATGAATATCTACATTTTAAATATTTACCATTTAAATCTATCTAAAAATAAACTGATTCTAATTATTCTATATTTCAATATAATTAAATTCTAATTAATTAGACTAAAAAAATTCTATCTCTTGACTATTATTTACGAAAGTAATATAATTTATTTATATTTAATTTAAATAGCTCATTTAAAATACTTATAATGCGTTTAACAAAATATTTATATCATAGTGTATATTTCCTTCCTTAATTATCACCGGACTAATTTTTATATTAAAAATTTTATTACACTACTGAAACTCAAATTCTAATTCAATAATATCACAATAATTAGATAAATTTTCTTCAAACTAAACAAAATAAATATCAATATTTTATTTTTAACTGTCTAGGCTAAGACAATCGGAACCTACCATTTAAAATTTATTTTAAAATTATTAAATATTTTCAGGTAAATTAACTCCTTATTCATCTACCATTTCGCCATCTTTAACAGAACATGGTAAAAAATAATTAATGTTTTAGCTATTATAATTTTGCATACTTAAAAGTATGAAATTAAGTAATAACACTATAAATAATATTAAAGACATGTAATTTTTTATTGAAGTAGTCTGTTTTAAAAATTTAATATTTTTATTATTTTATTTTTTATTTTTTTGTTTTTTTTTTTTATAAAAAAATGGAAAGTATATTATTTATTTAATTAAACCTCAGTATTAGAAGCGTATTATTTTTAATCATTCTAATATAAAAATTTCCGTAAATTAATCACATTAAAAAAAAATGATTTTTAAAATTAATATATTTTATAAGAATAGTAATATATATTATATCTCATGTTATAATATGTTATAATGATAATTATATTTAATTAAATAAATAGCTAGTTTTATATTTTCAAATTTTAATTGATAAGTATCATATAAATTTTTTAGCAATAATTTATATAGTAAAATATATTGAATTTAAATACGATTATAATTATACACAATATTTTATATTTGTGTATATAAGCTATTATGTTTTATATATTTTTTATTATCATTTATATCCCTCATTACTATTCCTATTATCTTTATAAAATAAATTTTTATCTAAAATATAAAAATAAATATTCGAGTTTTTTTTAATGCATCATTATTTACTAATTAATTAGAAAATAATTGTTATAATGCCAGTAATTTTTATTTAATACTTTATCAAAACATAATAAAAAAAATATAAATTTAATCTTAAAATTAGCTGAAAATAAATAATTAAAATCATAATAAGGCTTTTTATAATGTAAATAAGATTTACTATATGTGTTTTATTAGACTGTTTTATAAAATAATAAATTTATAAAGTGGTCCCTTTCTCTTTTTCCCTTAATATATCAAAATATATCAAAGTACCTTACCTGTTTAAGTTAATTTAATAAGCTTATAATTACTGGGCTATTTCATAAGGTAACTCTTGTCCTTTAAAACGCTTTCTTTTTTATTTTTTAGTAATTTAATATTTAAATTTTCTTAATGCTTTTTTTTAATGTATTTAATAAGAGTGATATAGGTATTTTCAAAAATGCATTTGAATTAAAACTTTAAAAATTTAAAATTTTTATCCTTTATTTAATAAAATATATTTATTTATTTTAAATAAATATGCATTTTTTAATGAACAAAATAATTTGAATAAACTTAAATATTTATCTTTGATATTTTTTTAAAAATAAACCACTTCTTTATAATTCTATTTTATATTACATATTATATTATTAAAGTTTTTATATGTTATTTATTTTAGTTTAAATCATAATATAATCCTAAATAATTCATTTTAAAATTGTAAATTTAAAAATTCTATAATTTCAAAGCATATATTTATCATGTAATTATATGCTTAATTAAATATAAATTTAATATTGTTTTAAAACATAAATAATAATAAAATTGAATAACAAATAATAATAATTTTTTTATAAATAATTTTATATTTTTCAATTATTTATATAAATACATTTTTATTATGGTGCTCAATTTATTTAATTATAGATAGTAGTTTCTATTCCTGTTTTTTTAATTGTAGATTGTGCAGAGAATATTTAGGATTTTTTATTATTAATAGAATACTGCAAATGTTTTTAAAAACTATTAGGTTTTGTTGGAAACAAAAAGTTAGATTTCTAGCTTTATACATATTCCAAAAATCGTAATTTTATAAATTTCAAAGATTAATTAGATTTTTTACTAAGTTCAATTTTATTATGAATATATTATTAAAGCCATATTAAAATATTTTAGCCTTTTATAATTAAAAGTACCCTAACTCTATATTCTATATATAATTCTTTTATTACAAATTAAGCACATTTAACAAAAAAATAAAAATTAGCTATCCCCAATATTGTAATGAAAATCATGTAAAAAGCTGGACTACTTTGATAAGTAAAATTTTGACTAGCTAAGAGAAAAGATAGGGTACAAATTTATACCTAAATAGACAATACATACAATTTGTTAGTTACTAAATTAACAAAAGGATGTATTTTTGAGCTTATCATTAATGTTAAGTACAAAATTAATATATATAAAATAATTCTGATTTCTAAAAATTAGGAATCTAGAAGCAAAAGTTATATTATAATAAGTACACTTTTCTAGAAAATAATAAGAAATAGTTAAATAATTTCAATTTTTAATTTAAAAATGTAAAAGTAATATTATTTTACTATAGACATTATTATTATTTCCCAAAAGTAACTTTATTATTTGTATTCTAAATATATTATACAATAAACTTTTTAAAATCTGACCTTATTAATTTCTCCACTTTTTATTGAATTTCTTAACTTATAAAATATCAATCCTGGGATTACAATAGATATGAGAAGGAACATAATTATATTTATAGGTAAAACAAAGAATTTATATTCATCGTCAGTGCATAATAAATTAGAGTCTATTGCAGTATATTTTACATTTAATACATTTTAACATATAATATAAGATAAACTAAATTTAATTAGCCCTATTATTTTACAAAAAAAATTAGATTTATGATTTTTTGTTTATTTTTTATTATTTTTTTATCATTTTTTACCAGGTTGAACATAAAGAAAGAAGCATAATAAACTAGATTTTACAGTAGCATTTAAATCAAATTAACTTTTAATAAAAACTCTTTTTCTATATAATAAATAAAGAATTAACCACAAAAAAATAACAGCCTAAAAACTGATTAGTATAGCGAAAATAGATATTTTGTAAGAAAATAATTTTAATTAGCTTTAATCATTTATTTTAAATAAACATGAGATATCTTCAGAAAAAAGTTCTTACGGGTAACCTTTTAAAAAACATAAAATATATATATTTAAATTTTTATCGGAAAATTATAAAAATTATTACCGAAAATATTAATAATTTATAAAGAACTTTATGGTAAATGCAATCCTAAACCACTGCTAGTAATTTAATAAACCTAAATATGGGTAATAACTATTTTAGTTATTCCTGTAACTAAAGATAGTTTAATTGAAGCATAGTTAAATAATTAATTCATAACATTTTACATAAGTCTCCTATTAATTCTCTTTTTAACGGCATATACTTAATATCCTAGAATTAGAAGTGAAAAAAACCCATTTAAAAAAAAGTTAAAAATTATAAAAGGTAAACTAGAACATTTTGCACATTTCGTCCCTTTTATTTAATAATCATTTAAATTATCACACATACCACATTTCATTCCATAATATCCTAATATTTTTTATTTGTTTATTTATTTATTTATTTATTTATTTATTTATTTATTTATTTATTTATTTATTTATTTATTTATTTATTTATTTATTTATTTATTTATTTATTTATTTATTTATTTATTTATTTATTTATCACCTTTGCTACATGTATCATTTCCCTGACAAAAATTTTAAGAAGATATACCACAAGAAACAGTCTCATCAAGTTCACCATTAATGTCTCTCCAAAATCCATTTTTTGGGTAAATCGGAATATATCCACCTTCACACTTAGAATCAGTTTAACAACTTTAACATTAATCACTTTTGCCTTATATTAAATATCTTTAAGATTGACATAGTTTAAATTAATAACTTTCTTATGAAATTTGATATTCATTATTCTGATAACCAGTAGTTATGTCTTCGTTTCCTATATAATTTTTTCCGGAGATAATTGTAATATTATCTTTTAATTTTTAAATTAAACTTTTTTAATCTCCTAAATATCTTAAAGCATTTCCGAAATCTGCTTTGCAAGATTCTATATTTATATTAGATAAATTAAAATCTATTTGAATATTTTTTTCACTGAGAATAAAAATAGCTCCCCCGCTAGATGCTTTAGATTACTAAATTTAAACATCAAGTAGTTAAAATTCGTTGTTATTTGTATTTGATTTCTAAGCTTTATAATAAATAGCGCCTCCTTATGATAATGCATAATGTTCATCTTTTTAATGTAAATAAGTATTTTCATCGAACTATACCTAATTTTCATTGAAAACACTATTTGAAATTTTTAAAATTGCAATTTCTTTTAAATATAAAGCACCTCCCTTAATAAAAGCATAATTATCTAAAAATTAAGTATCCTAGATTAACAAATTTTAAATATTTGAGGCATATATTGCTCCTCCCTGGCTTAGGTCATTAGTTAATTTATTATTTTATAATTTGCTATTTTAAATATTTATTATATCAGTATCCACTATATATAATGCCCCACCTTAATTTTAACTTCTACCATTTAAAAATGTTCCATTATTAATTGCTATAGTGCCAATCTTATCAGCCATAAAAAGTCCACCATATAAATTGTCAATACTAGAGGAATTTAAATTTTCTTATTCTTTAATAATTGTAGACTTAATTGTAATTGACTCGCTTTCTAAAATATATAAATTTTAACCTTATAGAGTTCCAGAATTTTATAATATTTAGCTATCTACAAAATAGATATCTTAAACAAAATTAACATTTATTCCTCCATAAATATCTGTTGCTTTATTATTTTTGACTAGTAAATCATAGAAATATATTTCACTTGTTTTTTCATTTATTTACATACCTGCTATGTATTAGGCTTAATTGTTACTAATACTAGCATTATTCCATGTCATATTTATGCATTATGTTATTTGAACTCCTCCTACTTAAAATTCACTTACATTATCTTCAATGACTATATTTTCGATTACAGAATCTGTTATCGAATTAAAATATAAACCGGCAAAGGAATTATAAGCAATGTTTTATTTTATTTCAGTATTATTTAGTATAAAATCTTGCAAATCAATAAACTGAATTCCGCCAGACTAATACGCTATATTGGAGTTTGCTGTTATATAATTAAAAGTTACATTTTCTCCTTATTCAAAATACATGGCACCACCTATCCCGTTTTCTATAATATTATCACTTATTATCATATTTTAAACCGAAACTAGCCAATTAAAATTAATAATTAATTTATCTCTTATTTAATATATAAGATAATTTTGTAAATAATTGTAATAAATTACCATCTTTTATTAAATGTAAATAAATAGCTCCACCTGACTTATATCCTAAGCAGTTTTTTATAATAATATTATACATTTCTAAATAATCTACTATAGAACCATATATACCTCCGCCTTATGTAGCTGACGAACCAGTAATATTCATATTTTTTATAATTATATTTATTACATTGCTTAACATGATTGAGCCCCCAATATGATTCACCTAAGAATTTGAGAATGTATTATTTTCGAGCAAAATATATTTAAATTCATGAATATATAAATCTGCTGCAAAAAATGCCGTATTATTTTCGAAAATACAATTTGTTATCTCTCCAAAAGCTGATATTCCTAAAGTAAGTGCACCCTATTGGTCGGTAGCTACATTATTAACAAATGTGCATTTATCTAAATATATATTATTTGATCTCAAACCATGAATACCTGTTATTAGTTTATTTAAATTTATATGAAAATATTTATTCAGTAAATATAAATATTAAATCATTTATTTGTGAAAAAAAAAATTTCATTTAATTTAAAATAAAATAATATTATTAAAGAAAAAAGAATTTTAACTTGTATAGTTAAAATTTACATGATTTCTATTCAGCATAATTTCTGTCAAATGTACACTAGTTAAAATACACATGGCTATCACTATATAACCCAACTGATCCAGGTCCACTTGATGACCAATTTTCTTTAAAAATAGAATTATTGACATATATATTATACCCTATAAATATCATCAAGCTGCCCGATCCATTTCCTTTATTATTTTAAAAATACTCATTTATTAGATCAATGTGCTAAACTAATTCGATAATCAAACCGCCTAAACAATTTTTTTATTAAATTTTAGAAAATAATTAAATAATAGTTTTATTACAAAAATAATAGCTATAATTATATTAAGTTTTTATTTATAATGATAAATTCCATCATAAAAATATAAGATTTTTATAATACTCAATAGATATTGACAGATATATTTTTTAGAATTTACCTCCATAAAGATAATTTTGAATATAATAAGCACTATTTTGGCTGTACGTATTATTTTCAAAGGTTATAAAACCGGAATTCCCGCAATATATTCCTCCACCTCCATAATTATTAGAGGAATTTTCCTTTATAATATTATTACTAACTTAACAAGAATTACATGTTTATAAATTCGATAAGTAAACAGCTCCTCCTCTATGCCCTTGGTTATTTATAAATGTGTTATTATTAATTAAAGCATTCAATTTTAATTATATTTAATCTCCAATAATAAACAATGCTCCTCCATTATTTTATGCGAAATTATTTTTAAAATTATTTAAGGAAATATCAAAATTTGGGGTCTTTTTCAAATAAATACCACACCCTTAAAAAGCTGTATTATCAGTAAAATTTGAGTTTAATATCTAAACTTAATTTCCTTAATTTATATATAAATTTCCTAGATAGTTTGTATTATTTATAAACGATGAACTATCAATATTGATATCTGTACTTTATTAAATTTAAATTAATCCATTATTCATAGAACTATCAGCTAAAACATTTTCGTAAAATTAGCTTTCATAAATTCCAATAAATTCTAATTAATAGAGGTAAATTGCCTAAAAACAAATTTTAGATTAAATATATATAAAATTAAATAAATTTAATATAATTATTAAAAATTATAGTTTTTCATCATGAGAATATTTTCAAATCTTTTTATAATTTAAAGATTATATTATGTTTGATATAGTTATTTTTAAAATAAAAAAATTATTATAATATATTATATTAAATAAAAAAATTAAAAATTACAGACTAACTATTCATAATCATATTCTTAAAGATTTAACATTAACTAAAGTATATAATATTAGAATCTTTTATTTCCATAAGATTTTAATTTATATTATTTTCATAAATTTATATATTTTAAAAATTAATCATTTAAATTTATCTTAAAATAAACTGATTGTAATTTTGCTTTATTTTAATATGTTTAAATTCTAATTAATTAGACTAATAAATTTATATCTCTTAACTTAATTTTTCCAGACTTATATAACTAATTTTTATTTCATTTAAATGGCTCATTTAAAATATCTAAATAGATTATAGCACAACATTTATATCATATTTAATATTTCCATTTTAAATTATTGCTGAATTAATTTTTACATTAAAAATTTAATTACACTATTGAAACTCAAATTCTAATCCGCTAATATCACAATAATTAGATAAATTTTCTACAAACTAAACAAAATATATATCAATATTTTATTTTTAACTGTCAAGGCTAAGACAATCGGAACCTACCATTTAAAATTTATTTTAAAATTATTGAATATTTTCAGGTAAATTAACTCCTTATTCATCTACCATTTCGCCATCTTTAACAGAACATGGTAAAAAATAATTAATGTTTTAGCTATTGTAATGTTAAAGGCTTATTTAAATTAAAACATTTAATAAGATTAATAAGTTGAATATAAACAACATTATTATATTTATTAAAAAATTTTATTTTTTGAAGTTTCAATTGTTTTTTTTATTTTTATTTATTTTTTTTATTTTATTTTTATTTTTTTATTATTTTAAATTTCTAACTTTTTTTTTATAATTTTATATTGACTTTTTAAAAAATTTGAGAAGTACAATACATTATTTGATTATACTGCTATATAAAAGGTTATTTTAGTCTAACTTTTCAAAAAAAACTATTTTTAATAATTATTTTTCTTTATCCTTATTCACCAGTAAGTTTACGATATTCATAAAAAACGGATATAAATTAAAAATAAAAAGTCAAATTCGCTAAATATTATAAAAATATTTGACTGACTATTACTGTTCTATATAAATAACCTATAAAATAATTTCCGAATATAAAGCGCGTAGAACTATTTAGAATTTTTATATTATTTAAATAAACATTAACTAGTAATTTTATGTATAAATATTTGATTCTTTTTATTTTCGAAATAAAAAATTAATTAATAGCTATATACTTTCGTACTGTCTATTTTAAAAAAAATAATGCCAATTATAATTTATATTTAAATATAATTTATTAAATATCACTTAAATTATTATAATATTAATATAAAAGAAACTATAATATGTCATTAATGTATAAAAATATTTTAACTCAGTTCATAAATTAATAAAAAATTATATCTTTTTATAATCATCTCCTATAAATATTTATATTTAATAAGGGTCTTAATATAATTATAATTTCGGTAGTAAAAATGTAAATTAAAGTGCAATAAAAAATAAAAAAAATTTAATTATCCTACTTTTTGTTGATTCTTCGTCATTTTATAATAATTTAAGTTTATAAACAATTTAATTAAAAAAATGTGATATATTTAAGTTCATTAATTATCTATAATATTATATATACATACATTAATTTAAAATAATTAATCTACTCTTATTTAAGTACTTTTAGTTATTTATTCTAGAAATGATAGTTTAAATTAAAAATTTAAATAAAGCTTAAAAATAGTAGCTAGCCTTCATAATTATATACATTAGGGATTTATTTATAATTTAATAAATCTTATAATATATATAGAAAATTACAAAATGTATATCTATATTTTAATTTAACAAAAATTTTGAAACATAAACTGAAAAATTTTGATTAAAAAACAAAAATTATTGTACAGTAAAGAAATTTTTATAAATTTTAATATATTTGACTATATTATAAATAAAAATTTAGGATTTTTAATTAAGAACTCTATAGATATTTAAATCCTTCTATAATTTAGAAATTATGCGTCTTAATTTTTAATCTTTTTAATAAAAATTATAATTTCACATTACAATTTCAACTCACAATAACAATGTATTTGAAATGCCTATATATAAAAGACACTCAAACTTAAGAATTTAATTTTTTTATTTAATCCAATTTCTATTATAAGAAAGCACTTTGATTTTATATTTAGAGCTATTATTTTAGGCCCACAAACATAAAAAATCCACTTTCTTGGTCCCATAGGCCCTAAACATATTATGTTTTTGGGCCTATTTTTTTTTTACTTATAAACACTTATTACATATAAGATCAAAAAATCCATTTTTTTTGGCCCACTTTTTTTTTTTACTAGTTAACATCTATAATACTAGTTTTGTGGGTTTTTAAGGTTCTAAAATCATTTTTTGAACCCAAATTTTTTTTACTTATATTATTTACATTTTTAGAGCTTATTTTTTAAAACCTTATCTACTTAAATATAAATAAAAGGTTTTTAGTAAAATTATCATTTTTTAAAATATTTTTTTCAATTTTGCATTCACTTTTTTAATTATTAATTTTAATTAACTCTCTCTCAAAATTATTATTTTAAAATATAATAATATATATATACGATTATTAATTTTAATATTAATTGTAAATAATTAATAATATATAGTTCAAATTTGATTTATAATTATTTTAAAAATAAACAAAATCCCTATTAATTAATATCTAATATTAACAAAAATATATTAATAATTAGTTTTTCAAACAAAATAAAATTAAGTGTTGATGAGATTTTTAAATATATCATATTTATTTCAATAAAAATAATTTTTATTTTTCTAATTATAATTAATTAAAAATGTGTACACAAATTCGAAAATATTAAAAACTAAATGTAATCGTACAATTGATCAGTATTTGAGTTTTTAAGGCTTCACAGATTTTATTTTTACCTATTTTTTGATATTCAAGATAATAAATGAAATAAATATAAAATATAAAAAATCTTATATATTATATCATAAATATATAAAATAATTCGTAAATATTACTATTTATTGTATAAATGGGCTTAAAAATAAGCTTTGAATTCAAGAAAAGCCCATAATTGTATTTCATACGATTGTATAAAAAAATAAATTACCCAAAAGAAGGATTTTGTTCCCGAAAAATAATTTTCAAACTTTATATATATATAGTTTATAAATAAATATAATGGTTGGATTAAAAAAATAGTTTTTATGTTATTTATGTGTTTATATAAAAAAAAAAAAAAAAGACCACAAATAATTTTTATAGTACCTTAAAATCCTCTAGTCTTATAAAAAAAAAAAAAAATGGGCCCAAAAAAATGGTATTTATCATCATATATGTGTATTTAAGTGAAAAAAGAAATGGGTCCAAAAAATTGATTTTTTACATTAGCGAGCCCAATAAAATGGCCAAAAAAAATGTCTGCCTATATTTTATAATATTAATTTTATAAAGGTTTTTATAAAAAGCTTTAATGTAAAGTTCATATTATGTTCCTTAAAAATGAATAAGTAATTAATAAATATTATATGTTTTTTTATTTGCTTATAAATTTTTATTATTTAAACATAAGTCTACTTATAAATTTTATTGTATTTTGATCATCTACTATAAATTCAATATCTTCTAGAAACTAATTTATAAATAGAAATGTTTTTATTTTTTCGTGTAAAAACAAATTTGCTTTCATAAATTATTTTTACAATTTAAAATTTATTTAATATTACTAACCTAATTATCAATATAAATTAAATAAAATTTTTGGTCTTTTAATGGAATATAACTTATTAAAACATATTATATGACTAAAATATTTTTTAATATTATACAATAAAAACTTAATTATTACTTTGTATTGATGAATGATCTAGCTAGAAAAAAAATTTCTAATTTATTTTAATAAACAATTTAATTTTTATTTTCATTAATTAAAAAAAAAAAAATTCTAATAAATAAAAAAATAAAACTACTATAGTATAAGCTAGGACTAAGTGCATATAAACCAAATAATAATTAAACGATTTTTTCTTATAATATTAATAAATTCATGCTTTAAGATATTCTTGAAAACTCAAATAATAAAAATAACAGAGTAAAAAAGTAAGAACTATATCACCAAGAAATGATAAATTATCCTCTTAAAAATAATAAGGAAATTACATAAAATAAAGACGATCAAAATTCAAGCTCTTTTAAATTAAATAAAACAAGTAATTCAATATAAAATATTTTAAACGAAGAATTATTATCTCCTATTTAGGTAATAATACATTTTATATAAATTGTTTTTAAAATACTTTATATTTTATTTTTATTTTTTTCTTATATATTTTAAAAATTGAAAAAAATATTTTTTTTATTATTTATTAGAATAATAAGTAAAAGAAACTATAATTTTATGAAATACTAAAAAAGCCATCATAAGAAAGAAATAATTAAGATTAACTGGTAAGATAAATAAAAATATTATCCTATAAAACATATTTTTAGATTTTAACTCAAAATAATAAATACTTTATAATTTTTTTTTTACTCAAAACTATTTCAACTTACTATTATTATTCATGAAAATATAAAATCTTTGATTATTATTATTCATGAAAATATAAAATCTTTGATTATTTTTATTTTGAAAATTATAATTATATTTTAGCTAATTTATGAGAAAATAAGCAGATTTCCATTATTAAAATTATTTTTCGATGGAGGAGATTAAGGCTGCACTTAGTAAACTTTAAATGTACTAATAATTAAATAAATTAATATAAATTTATGAAGTATAAATATAAAATATGTAATTTTAAATTTTATTTTAATTAAGCTTTGTAGAAATCTATATTTAAAATAATTTAAAAAACATGATATAATGTTATTTTAAGGAGAAAAATCTAATGATTTACTCTATTTAGTTCTTAAAGGTTAAGTTAGTATAATTGAACACGAAAATTTGGAAACTGTATTTAAAAAAGAAATAGATTAAGAAAATTTAAAATTAAAAAAACAAATAAAAAATGGTTAAATGAACATATTTGAATAATTTATAAAAAACCAGCCAGAAATAATTAGCGAGAAAAATTAGGAATATCTTCCTATTTTAAAAGACAATCTTGAATAATTTGATATCAAATAAGGACAAAATTAATTAAATTAAAATTTTAGGGTATATTCAGAAAGAAATATAGAATTTTAAGAAGAAAATTAATAAAATAATGGTGAAAAAACTAATGACTAAATAAAAAACTTTTAAAAATAAACCAATTTATATTTACACTAAGAAAATAATAAATAACAATAATATTTTATTAATATAAACAACTCAAATATTTCTAATTAAAATGATAATAATAAGTCATAAACATTTGAAAAAAGACCTTCAGTTTTCATAAATATTTAGTAATAAGAATCTAAATAATATTCTTTTAATAGTAGCTTTCAAAATTCGTTTTCCAGTATAGATGATGTAAATTAAATTATTAATTTTGACAAACATATAATTAATATTTAAATTAATCTTCAATAGTAAAATTATCCAACAACATATTATGAATAATCAAGTCAAATTTTAGAAATGTAACCTTAATGTTTTTTAGCAATTCCTTTAAGCAAACAAATTAGAGGGTAGTATAGACACATTAAATTTAATTTTATTATTTATTTAACTAAAATCTTTAATTAAAAATATAAAAATAATTTTATAAGTAAATCTGAAGATATTCATTCAAATACATAAAATTCTAACCTTAATGAGTTTTATAAGCCAAGAGGATAAAGTCTTCAAACTATAAATAAAAAACTATAAAATTCAACTCATCCTTTTTTTATAACATAAAATAGTGAAAAAGAAGCTATAAGACATGTAAATTTTCTTTTATCAAATTCTGGCCGTGATTTGTTAGAAAAATACAAAAAATCATATAGACTTTCAGAAATGTGTAATGATATAAGTTTAGAAAAATAGCTATTTGGGATAAATTTAAGATTACTACCAATTAAACTCAGAGAACAATTTATCACAATTTCATTAGGAAAAAAAATAAATACTATAAAAGCTGGAGAAATGGTAGGCGAAAGGGTAAATTTAAATTAGAATAATTAATATATAACTAATATTCTTAAAATATTCTTAAAATATAATATAAATATAAATATAAATATAAATATAAATATAAATTGAATATTCTTTTTTAATATTAAATAATTTAATATAGATAAGGCCAGAAAATGATTACCCAAAATTATTGAATAAAGTAAAACAATAAACAGGAAGAACTGTATTAAGAAAAATAAATCATCCTAAATATAAATAATCTAACTATTCCACTGCTGTAGAATATTTGAAAGATAAAGAAAATGGAGAATTCGTAATTAGATCAAGTTCATAAGTAAGAACAAAATATTAGTTACTTAATATTTTAATTAAATAAATTATTCAACTGAATAATTATTTTTCTTTTTATATAAGGGACCAGAATATCTAACTATAACTTGGAAGTTTTTAGACGATTGTATAGTCAATTTATAGATAATATAAGAAAATTCAATTAGTCAAGTTGCGTAAATTTATTCTACAATTATTTTATTATTTTTAATAAGGCCTTAACAAAAGAAAAAAAAAATAGAAGTGCTACTTGTTTATGTGTGGAAGATGTAGATTGTTTAGTAATGGGAAAATCTGATTATTTGCTTGTTTAAGATGCATTTAAAAAAATTATATATCTTAAAGAATATACTATACAAAAAGCTTTACCTATTATTGAACTAGTTGTTAACAAATAATATAAATAGTCTTTATTTAATTTATTTAAGTTTGACCATATTACAAAAGGAAAAATTTTAATTACAGAAGGTGAAAAAGGCGATAAAATATTCATATTTATGCAAGGACAGTAATTAAATATATGAATTTATTTATACCTGTCAAAATTTGGACAGAATTTTTATTTATTTATAGTAGTAAAAAAAAAATTGATCCAAATTTAGAACAATAATTTAAATATATATATATATTTTTTAATTTTAAAGGCTGGTTGTTTAAAAATGGATAGATGTAAAAACCGATACCGGACTTAAAAAATAAATGATATAAATTTGTACTATAGAACAGCCTAGTTTTATTGGAGAAGAAATACTTGCATTAGAAAATTAAAAATCAATTCCTTAAAAATAATTATCGCCAAAAAAGCAAGTTTATAATGATATTCCTTATAATTATACAGTTATTGCCAATTCTAATAGCAAAGTATTGGTATTATAAAAATAAGACCTCTTATCTAAATTCCCTAATGATGTTTTACCATACTTACAAAATGTAAATTAATAAAAAGAATTTGTAAGATAATAATTTTTGACTACATAAATAAAAAAAAAAAATAATTAAAAAGTAGAATAATAGCTAATTGAAGAAGTTTTTAAGCTTGAAAATGATGGTATTAATAGTTATTTAAAAAACTCGGTTTTTTAAAAATATAAACAACTATTTATAGAACATTATACTTAAAACGGAAATCAAAATTTTTCAGAAATGTTTTTAAACCCTTAAAATAAATCTTTGGGAAATATTGAAAAGGAAATTCTTAAAAATGAATTAACTATAGATTATTTAAAAGAACTTTAAGAAAAATTAAATTAAAACTAATATAAGATGTAAGATTATATACAAATATTATTATATAAACCGAATTATATTATTTTTTTTAAATAATAGGCATATTTTAAAATTATATATCGACATACATAGACGTTTACTTTTAAAAAAAACATTTTAATCATAAGAAGAATAAAATTTAGCCATTAAAGTTCATCAATTATAAAAACTATATCAAGATGCAAAATATGATATAGCAAATTTAAAGAATTTTGATGTGGAAAAGCATATTTAAAGTGAAAATGAAAATGTAAAAATAAATTTTATTTTTACCTGTTTATATAACTTTTACATATAAATATATAAAACTAATAGTTGTCTCCTAAAAATCTAGAAAATAAAAAATAATAGGATACTCCAATTAAAAGCATTACTGAATAATAATAAAATAAAAGAAGTCTTGTTTTTAATAATACTTAAATTAATAATTAAAGTATTCCAAAAAGCGAAAGTTTAAAAAATAACAAATAACATATAAGAAATTTAAATATTTAATAATAAAAATGGAAATTTATGAAATTTAATTCTAACATTTACAATTAAACATAAATGAATGATGAAAAGTTGTAAAATATTTAAATTAATAAAGTAAAATAAGAAATAGAACTAAAAAATGGAATCAAAGCTCCGAAAATATTTGACTTTGGGCAAAAAAAATATGAAAATAAACTTTTTAATAATAAAATGGTATATTCAGGATAAATAAATTTAGATGTTCATTCTTTCGCTAATAAAGGACTAAATAATAATGTTAAGCGTAGTAGTTAAGTAAATATACTTTACTAGTCAAATATCAATATGGAATAATAAAAATTTAAAAGTATGGATTTTTAAAATTTCTACATAAATCAAGAAATTAAAAAGAAAAATAAAATAAAGTAAAAGTAATAATAGTTTATGGAGGTAATTTTTATACAAAATTTATTATTAACTTTTATCATTATTCATGATTGATCTAAATGTTTAATCTCAAAATGTTTAATTTTTTTTATAACTTATTTATTTAAATTTAGACAGGAACTTTAGTTTCTAGCCCAAATGGTAGTTTTTAGAAAATAAATAGTTTTACAAATCTATCTTTAAGCAAAAGCAAATAAAAGGTTAATTCAAGCCGTAATGCAAACAATTTAATGTTTTAATCTTATAGTTTATAAAAAAAAACTCATAAATTACCAAAATCATTATAATTTTTGCCATATGATAATTTGTAATAAAAAGAATCAAAAAAAAGAGGTGTTTCTGATTTTACTTAAATTATTAAAGATTGTAATAAGTCATAATATTTTTATAGCAGATCAAGATAGACATTGCCGATTAAATAGTACTAAAAATCTTTATAGGAAATAGAAGATTCAGGTTTTTAAAGCAACATCGAATCTTAAATAAATAAAGATATAATATGTAATAACATTTTTTATAAATAAAATAACAATTAAGCTATGCAATTAAAATTTAATACAGAAGAAAATAAAAGAAAAAAAAATTAAAGTTAGGTATAAATGTAAAAATTATAGAAAAAGATTGAATTTAGCTCACCTTAACAAATATAAAGTATACCCTACATTTAATTTCTTCGATAATAGCATAATCTATCAGTAAAATAATTAAAATAAACAAAATAAGACAAAATTGGATTAAAGTAAGATGATAAAATTTTGGATAAAAATTAATTTAAAGTTTTTTAAATTCATCAACTATAATTAAATTTATAAAATAATTAAGAAAAATATGATTATAGTAAAAAATAATCTTATTCTAGTTTTTAAAGTCCAAAATGTTCTTTAAATCATAGTTCTTGTACACTGCGTAATGGTCAAATTTTATCGCCGTCTTAAAAATAATTATAAATAGTTAAAAGCCATAGATAAAAACTGAGGTCTAATTTTAAAAATTGTCAAAGTAAGTTATTAACTTTTATAATATAAAATTAAGTTATTAATTTAATTAATATTTTTTTCTTTATAAAATAGAAAATGATCCTTAAGTTTGTATAAAAAATATAAATTAAGAAAAAAAATAGACAATCTTCATGTGTTAAAGTTTATAATAATAAGAAAAAATATAAAATGAAAAATATAATATTCTAAATGCTCAAATAAATTATAATAAAAATATAAAGTCACCAAAATAGCAAAAAATAGAGATTTTTAACTAAATTAATAAATTAAAAGCATAATCTTAACCTAATTCTTACAGAATTAATAAAAATACTTATTATCAAACTAATTAAATATAACGTAAGAAAAATAAAAAATAAGATATATGTGGTAATAAAAACCTTTATTACAATTAATCTTGATCACTAATTATCCAAATTAGAGACTAAATATAAACCAAGCTATAAACTCTATTGTTCTTTAAATTTTTATATCAAAATATAAATATTTTAATATTTAATTATAACAAAACAATTATATTATTATGAATTAAATTTTAAGTAATATAATAACTTGAAAATTCATTAAATATTAAATTTTATATAAATTTTTTATATTTTGCTAATGATAGTATACAGATAAAAATATCAAGTAGATGTAACATTTTTATATATAAATATCTTAGCTATATAGCCTTATTATTTATAAATAAAATACATTAACTCTTACTAGCATAAGTATATAAAAATATTATTAGTTACTTTTAATAATATATTTATTTATTATTCTTAAATTGATAATATTTAAATTGAAATTTCCGAAAAAAATAGAAAAATAATTAAAATATTTCACAAATACTATTAAAAAATAAAAATAAAACATTATTAATATAATAGCTTAACTTTTTTAATAAAATGATGAAACCTTCTCATACAAAAAAATTAAACCCGGTAAATAATAAAAATCCAAGATAAAATTAATCTAGCTAAAAGTCAAATAGAATGGATCCCGAAGCCATGGTTATTAAAAATATATTATAAAAATTTTAAATTTAGAAATTTATTTATTTTTTTATATTTAAAAAGAAATCTAAAATCTAAGAGCAAGAATAAAAACTCCATCAATAAAGCAACACTATATTGGTAATTTTATATATAATTATATATATATATTATAATTTTTGTATTTTTATTTATAATGAATCATTAAATATGATGATTATTTATTTTAAAAAGGAGCTTTAAAAATAAAATAATCTGCAAAGATAATAGCTCATTTTTTTAGATAATGCGAGAAAAGGTATCATGATTTTTAATTGTTTGGAAGATTTATATGTGCAAATGAAGGAAACTGAGGCTCAAATAAAATAATTTAAACTAGATGAAACTGTTTTAGGGGCATACAAATTTTCTCATGATTCTAACTTAGATTTCAATGAAATTATAAATTAAATTAAAAAAATTGCAGATTAAAAAAATGATGCCTGGACTTAGTATACACTTGGTTAATTATATTACGATGGTGATAAGTAAATTAAATAAATTTTTTAATTATATAAATTTTAGCTTTTTTATATTTTATTAGAAATATCGAATAGAATTATTAAAAAGCTTTTGAATATGCGAAAAAATCAGCAGATTAAAAATGTCCTTCCGGTTAGTGCTTATTAGGAAATATTTATTTTTTTGGAAGGGGTGTTGAATAAAGTAATAATTATATATTTTTTTTATTTATTAATTTTTAGATTAAAATGAATTATAAATTATTTTATTACAAAATAAATAAGGTTATGAAAAGGCAATGGAGTAATACAAATTATCTTGTGAATAAAATTATCCTAACGCTTTTAACATGATTGGAATAATGCATTAATTTGGAATGGGAGGTTTAGAAATAAATAAATAAGAAGCATTTAATAATTATAAAATTTCTGCTGAGTAAGGGAATCCCCATGGACTATATAACATAGGTAATCTTTTTCAAAATTAAAAAATATATAACAGATAAATTAAATATTATTATATATAAATTTTTGTTTTACTAATTAAAAAAATAAAAAATTAAATAAAGGGCAACTTTATTTTGAAAGTAATTAAATTGACTCGGCTATTATATATCTATAACAAGCAGCAGATTTAAATTCAATTTAAGCAATTGAACAGCTTATTAAAATATATAAATTTGGTGAAGGTGGTGTTAAAATAAGTTAAGAAATCGCTGGTAAGTGGGAAAATTATTTGTAAGATTTTAAAGACTTGTATGGATACAAAAAAAATACTATAAAAGAAGAAAATTAAGAAGATGAAGCCGATGAATCATAAGAAAAATAATGAAGTACTTTATCTAAAGTATATAATATTTTGTTTATTTATTATTAAAATCAATTTTTAAATATAAGTTTATTACAAATATAATTTGATATCAATAAATATAGTATTATTATATTTAATATAAAACATATATACATTTTTATATATTATAAGAAAGTTTAAATTCATTAATTTTATTTTTTATATTTAACTAAATAACATTTTCTAGAGCCGCCAAAACAATCGATAATGTAGTCAAATTTAATAGGCTCTATTTAAAGTTAATTTTAAAAATATACTATTATTTAAACTTCAAAGTCTACAAATCCCTATCTTTTAGTTTAAAATGGGCCTTTTGTTAAATTAATTGTATTATATGGAGGAGGCATACAAAACTTAACTTTTTTTATATATTTATTTAAATCTTAATTTTAAATTCCTTCAATTCTAATTTTTCATTATTAATAAACCAGATTAATAAAAATAAGCAAATTATATATATATAAATTTAAAAATTTAGTGCGATTTACTTTAAATATAATTCCCAATTATGTTTTGCATATCTATAAGTTTAAAAATTCTGATCAAATTACATATCAGATTTATGTGTATTTCCATATATAATTTTTAATTTGTTCATTTATTTTTATTTTTCCGAATTTACATCATTTTACCTTTAATTAAATAGCGTGAAATACTAATCTTTTATTTATTAATGCATCTGTTAATTTATTATTATTTAAAAATTCTTTTAGACATCTTTTCTACATAGAGGACATTTTTTTTAATTTTCAAAAACTTATTCAAAGTACTCATTAATACAAAAATTACAAAAAATATGATTACATGGTAAGAATGAGGGCTCATACAATAATTCTAAGCAAATAGAACATTCATAATTTGATTATTTTTATTAAGTTTTTTATTCCATTTAATAAAATGATTAGTATTATTTTAAATATTTATTTTGATTTTGTTTTGATTTTTAAATATTAAAATTTGTTAAATATTTTAATTTTTATAAATTTTTGGAGAATAAATTCTGAATTATCTTATTAAATCTGACCACTGTGGAATTTTTAAGAAATATAGAATATTATATTAATATAAATATAAGATACTCTTAATTTTTATCTTATTAAAATACTATAAATTATATATATTTATAATTTAAATCATATATAAATCCAATTTTAATAAGTAAACATAACTCATAAATATTTCACATTCCGGCAGACGTACTGATAACGCTTACTCTGTATTTATAAATTAATGATTAATTATTTAGTTTATATTATATTAATTTTTATAAAACCAATAATAAAAATATTTATTCAGTTGATATTGTTTTATTTAATGTTTAATGTTTTATACATCTAAAAACTAAGCTTTTGATATAATTTTTAATAAAATATAAAAGTAAAAAAATAAATTTGTTTTTTTATTTAATTATTTATTATAATTAATATTAACTGATTTTTATTCAAATATTTATTTAAATGTACTAAACAAAAAATCTCTAAAAAGGGAGATATAATTATTCTATAAAAATTTAATAAATAAATAACTAAATTTTCTTTTGTTACATATTTGAATCTTCGTCTTCATCTTCTTTATCATTGTCTAGTTCAGATAATACCCAATATGAATTCAAATTATCCAATAATAATTAATTATTCAAACTTATTAATGAAGAAAATTTAAGTTAACATTCACTTCTAGCATATTATTTTCTATTTTTAAATAAAAATAAATTTTAAAGTTGTTTAAATTTAAATATATACGAAACAATAAATGAAACAAATTTATTTAACTTTATCATAATTTAATAGTAAATTATAATTATTACTCTAGATAGGTTGTAAATTATTATTTTGACTTTTTATTGAATTATTAATAGAAATTTTTATGGTTTTTTTTAGAGAATTAAAAAAACGCACTATTGCCTGCTTTGCTATTATAAAATAAAAATAAATTAATTATTTAGTTTTATTATATTTTTTTTAATTATATCAATATTGCTTTTTAATATTTACTAGGCCTATTGGAAGAATCTTCCAGAATTCATTTTTTTATTTTATTGTTTTTTGTAAAAATAAATTAATAACAATAAAAATTTGGTAAATAATTTTAATTTATGGTAAAAATTAATTTATAACATAATTCTCTAATATTATTAGTATATAATATTTTATTTAATTAAAAACTGATTTAATAGCTTGAATTAAAGATAAAAAGTATCCTATATAAAATTCATAGTAATAAAATAAAATTTTCAGTATAATATATGGTTGTGTTTTTAAACTCAATATGGTAAATTTGGTTATTTTTAAAAAATTATTAATAAAAAAAGAGTCCGCTGTGAGGGTTGCACTCACGACCTAAAGATTTGCAATCTTCCGCTCTACTACTGAGCTAAGCTGACTTGATTAAAAGAAATGTAAATTACTATGTATTTCAATTTTATTTATGTATGTTATTTAAATATAACCATTAATACACTAATATAAATAAAAAGAAATTTATGACAAAAAATTTTGTATTATACAAATAAAAAATTAAATAATCATTAAAACAAATGTAAAAGCCAATTTTTAAACATAAATAAATTATTCTATTGAAAATTTTAGTATGTTCCAATTTTAGACTATTTATAAAATTAAAAAATAAAAAAAATAAAAAAATAAGAGTCCGCTGTGAGGGTTGCACTCACGACCTAAAGATTTGCAATCTTCCGCTCTACTACTGAGCTAAGCTGACTTTATTGATATTTTTAATTTTTTAATACAGCTTTTTATACTAGATTAAATAAAATATATAAATAAATTACACTTAAAAAAAAAAAATTATGATTATAATGTATAATATTATTATATACATCATATAAAATACTGAATGTTGTGATAGCCAATAAATATAGCTAATACTTTCAAAATTTTACAAAACTAAATTTAAAAACTAAATAACCATAATATATTATTCAAATATTTTTATTAAACTAATTGTTATAATGCATATTTAGTGGTAAATAGATTAAAATATATTTTTTTTTTCTTATTTCAAATTAAATTAAATTAAAAAAAGAGTCCGCTGTGAGGGTTGCACTCACGACCTAAAGATTTGCAATCTTCCGCTCTACTACTGAGCTAAGCTGACTTGATTGAAAAAAAGAAATAATATTTTAAGATCTCTTTTACTTAAATAAACTTAGTTAAAAATGGCTAAAGTTTATTTTAAATATACTTAAATACAAATAATCAGTAAAAATTATATCAACATAAGCTTAAATTTACTTTTTAAATCAAATTAAATTTTATATAGCTATTCACATAAATCCTATATCTATTGAATATTTAAATTATATTGATTGTTTTTTATTGTAAATAAATAGCGATTATTAATTTTTTTATGTAAATTAGAATTATTATTATCTGACAAAAATAATAAAAACAAAAAATTGTTTAATAAATAACTATATTTTAAAATATTTTGAGAAGAATAAAATAATGAAAGTCATATATTAATAAATTTTAAAAATGAGATATTTTAATGAAAATACACTGCTTCTATTTTAGCCGTTTTAAACTAATAATTATCAATATATATATAAAATTTATATTAAATTACTATATATATAATATAAAAAATATTTATCAATTTTAACAATAAAATCAATAAAATAATTAAGTTTATAAGTTTAATAACTGTCGTATGTTTAAAATTTAATTTTAATATATAAAAAATTACGTTTTTCTTTCATAAATAAGATTTTAAAATTAGTATTTTTATTGATTTTTAATATATTAAATTTATGTTTGTAGTAAGTATTGTAATTACAATTTTCAATTATTTTTTCATTTTACATTCTGATTATTAAATATTAATTTATTTTTTTTATTATTATTTTTTATTTTGTACATAGAATATTACTAATATAAGTTACGTATATATTGTCATCATTAATCACTATCACGATAAGAATTTTAATTAGTACTAAAACTTTTTTCTGAGCTTTCATTTAATGTAAACTATATATCTGTCTCGCTACTAATATTACTATATTATATTTAATCGTTTTATTATTTTTATTCATTTTAATTAATTATTAACTATTTTTAAATTTCTTCGTTGTAAATTTTTTCTAAATAAAAATAAATGTTGTGATTTTTTATTTATTTCATAGTAAATCTTGTTTCAGGATTTGGGTCCAATAAACCTTCCAAAAATTATACTAAATCTCTTTTTATTTCCCTATCCAATTGTTTAATTTCGTTTAAAATTTCATTATTTTAATCATCGAAATCTACGCTTCCTTATTTCATAAAACATCGATAACTATCTTCTTTTTATTGATTAATTTTACCAATTGTATTTAAAAAAATGGGAAAAGTTTTATTTGATTAGGTATAATTTTATTACAATGGTTAAAAAATTTTTTAATCATCAATATCTTATAAACTGTAATCTTCTTTCTCCATAATTTCCATTTTTAATTTATATAAATAAGGATATTTATTAATTCCAAATATTGATTTGTATATAAGAACACCCAGTGAATATATATCACATGCAAATGAATAAGGTATTTTTTATAGTTGCACTCCCGAACTTTATTATTTTTATAATGTTAATGATTAACGTTTATTTTAACTTTTTTTTTTATTATATTTATTTAATTAAATTATAATTTCTGGCGCCATGTAAGCTTCAGTTCCTTGAATTTAATGACTTTAACAGACTTCTTAATTTTCTCCCAAAATTTTAGACAAGCCAAAATCTCCTATAACAATATTTTATGAATCTTTTATAAATATATTTGATGGTTTAATATCACAATGAATTATCTTTTTTTCTTAAAGCTTTTTAATAGCTTAAATAAGAGAAAATATATAACAAAATACTTGTGTAAATGTTTTATTATTATTATTTTTGTTTTACTAATTTAAATATTCCTAAAAAGTTCCTCTATTATAAAATTATTAGACTAAATAAGCTTTATCTTTCTTAAAAAAATAGTCAATAAGACGAACAAATTAATAATCTTTATACTTATCAATCTACTTTTTATCATTTTCAGAATAACCATATTGTTGGAAATATTCTTGCTCATAATCATTTTAAAGTACTGTATGAATTAAAATCTCATTATTTATGATGTCATTTCCTTTAACACTACACCTTTATATTTCTTTTATAATTACCTTTTTATTTCCCTATTTGCCCTCTTAAACTCTTCCTAAATAAACTTTTGAAAACCCACCTTCTGATATTTTTTCTATTACATCATATTTTGTCTAACCTTTATTTTTCATTTCCTTTTCCTTTGCTTAATTCTTTTATTCTTAATTGAATTTAAAACTTAATAAATCGAAAATTAAAATCCCAGCTAAACTTGCAGTACTCATAGGCACTACTAATTTCATAAGACTGGATAACATGTTGAAATATATCTAAAGTCAAATCAGACAATTTTATAAATTTATATAAATTAATAATATATATTAATTATTTTTATTTAATTTTTATTTTTATTTTCTATTTGGTGTAAAAATTTGCGAAAAATATGAAATTAATTAAAGAAAATTTTAATTAGCTTATATGCTATTTAATAAGTTCATATATAAATAAACTATTATAAATTAATGTAAAATTAGGTTATCAGTACTTTTAAAATTGAAAGAAAATAAATTTCCTTTAATTTTATTCTTTTATTTATATTTATATTTATAACTAATTGATGAATAAACCCCGTTTTTTCTAATTTAAAATAAAAATTTCTAAACTTAACTTAAAAATCAACAAAATAATTCATTTTTAGTTTAAATTTTAATATCAAATAACTTTAAATAATATAATTTTGAAATTTATATAATATGCATGAGATATCTTTATATTAAATTTATAAAATAGTTCACTTTTTTATTACCAGAATTACTAAATAATTCGTTTGAACTATCAATCAAATAGATAATTATTGATATATTTAATTATTTATTATAATTATATAAAAAGTTCCAAAAAAAAAAAAAACTATATGTATAGTAGAAAACATTTATAAATTCACAAAATAATATAATTATAAAATACTAATATTTATCATTTATGTTTTTTATTGGGAGTAATACTGAATTAATTTAAATGTAGTCGTATGTTAAATTTTAAAACATACTAGATTTTTTAGTTTTTAAAATTTTTCCAATTTAATTAATTTATTTATTTTTTGATAATAAAATTTTAAAATAATAATGTTGTTAACCAATTGATCTTGGTATTTAAAATATCTTAATTAAAATCAAAACCTTACTTTTATTTTATAATTTTTATTTTAAATTGTGTTATGTATGAATGAAAACTTTATAAAATAAGTACAAATAAAAAAATTATTAGTAAGTAAATTAAAATATAAGCATAAATAAGCATTTTTTATAAACTAAAATTAATGTTTAGTTAAAAAAATTTAGAATTACTTCAACTATATATACGTTTACTATGGATACAATTCAAATAATAATTACAATTTTAAATATTAAGATATCTTAATTAATTATATTTCTTATTTATGATAGAAAAATAATGAATAAAAGAATTATAATATATATTGTATATTAAATTCAACATGGTATCAATTATCTAATGTAATTAAAAATAACTATTGGTTTTTATTCAAATATTAAAAGTAAATTACATTCTATTTAGTTTCAATTTTTTGATTTTCTCCTCACTATAAATTATATTTACATATATTCAATTTAATTACATAATAAATATTACCTGTATTTTACTTATTTTTTATTTATTTATTAAAATAAAAATAAAACACAAATAAAAAAAATATTGATTTATTACAAAATAAGAAATATTATACTTTATAAAATGGGATTACTTAGAAGTGAGAACATGGGTCTTTACTGGCTCAAGATGCCTAGGGAATCTGCATATGATATAATTAGTGCATTGGGAAGATTGAGTATTCAAATATATAAATATTTAATAGCATTTATTTAAAACTTATTTATAAAACATAAGAATTTACAACATAAATTGAACATTTTCTGAAAAACATTTTTTATTAAAAATAATAAAGTTAATTTATATTTTAATTTTTTTAAACTTTCAATAGGTTGTATGCAATTTATAGATGCGGATGAATACGATACACCTGGTTTTTAAAGGCATTTCCACAATAATATTAAAAGAAGTGAAGAAGTTTTAATAAAAATTCAAGAAATTATAGCAGAAATTAACTTATTTGATCTGGAAACCACAAAATGTGGAAACTATTATGGTTATTTAGAAAATTTAGACCAAACATTGAATAAGTATAATAAATCTCATGCAAGATATTTCGATGATATAGAAGCTGACATCGATAAAAAATATATTTACATGAATTAATTAATCAATAATTTTTCAGCATCCGTCGAATAAAGAAACTAATTTATTGAATAGAGAGCTGTTTATTAAATGGCTGGTAAAATCTATAACTCTTAAAATTAGATGCAAGAAAATTTAGGCAGAAACTTGTAATTAAATTAAAATTCAAATATTTTAATGTTTTATATTTTAAAAATTTCTTATGTTTTTCATATAATCGTTTAAACTGCCTATTTGAGATATTTGAGAATATTTTTATTAGAATAAAATTTTATTTATAAGAAAATATAGTATATATTTATACGAACATACTTAATTGTCAAAAATGAAATATATTTATAAGGAATTTTATAAAAAAATTTTTTGAAATATAAGAAATTTCTAAAATCTTATATAAAAGTAGCATATATTGTTTTTTTAACCCATAATTTAATTAATTAATCAAAAAAATGAAATAAAATAAAAAGCCCATTATATACCTATATACAAAGATTTTATATATTAATTATAAAAATGGTTGAATATTACTGCTTTGCTCTTTATGATACTAAAGAACGAGGAACTATTTGACCATAAAAAAAAGGTCAATCCAAATATCCCCTTACTCGTTATGTATTGCGTGATCTCCACAATTGGCTACATATATTACATATATCGCTATTTTTTATTTTTTTTTATATTTAAAATTATTACTATATTTATTTTTTTATTTTAATTCAAGATTGTCATGTATTGCTGGAACTATAGATTTAAAAGACTAAGAAAGATTTTAAAGAACAATTTTTAGAGTTTCTAAGGGAAATTCTATAGCCATTATCGAAGAAATTAGTAAAGACTAAAGGAAAAATCAATAATTAATAAATGGAAAAACAAGATAAATTATATAAAAAGCTGTTTTTATAATTATGTTCGCTGGTTCTAGTTCCGGATATTTTAGATAAAGACTTTTAAGAGTTTGTGATAGTTTCGGCGCCAATATGGTTAATTTACCAACCGATCTTAAATCCCAATAACAATTGTACATTTAAACTGAAAAAAAAATATAAGAAATCAACGAAATGGTTACATTAAATGAAAACGAAATCGAGAAATTTTTTCGACATTTAACATTCGTAGATAGATAAATAGAAAACAAACCCAATTAATAACTAGGTAGTTTATGTTCAGAAATAGAGTTTGCTAAACTATACTGTATAAGGGAAAAATTAATATACCAATAACTTAATTTACTAAATCAAACTAATTCTATATATTAAGGATTGGTTTGGATCGAAGAATCTTTGGTAAGCATGGTAGCTAGAAAATTAAGTGATTTATCAAAAGCTAATCCAAATTTAGCTATGGGACAAATTTTTAACGTTGAAGAATATAACATAGAACCACCTACTTATATAAAAACTAATGATTTTACTTAGAGTTTTTAAGAAATTGTTAATACTTATGGGGTGCCTAGATATAAAGAAGCAAATCCTGGTAATTTTTTTCAAGAATAATTGTATTATTTATTATCATATATTTATTAAATTTTTAAAAAATTATTATATGGAAATAAATAAAAAATATAAATTTTGTAAATTATTTCTCATATTTTTAGGAAACAAGCTATTATTTTTTAAAATAAAATTTTCATGAATAATCATTATAAATATTTTATATATCCGAAAAAAAAAAAACTAATAATATTTTCTTACAATTTTAAAAAATTATTTCTAAAAAGAAAGGAAGAAATAATTTTAAAAATTAACTCTCAAAAAATGATAGTGCTTTAAATTTTAAATATATAATTTTATTTTTTTAAAGAATTTGAATATTTTTCTTATTATTATTAATTTTTATTCATATGCAAATATACTATTATATGATGAATTATATTTAAAAGCTAGTATATGTGCTCATATATTAATTTTTATTTTTGTTACAATTATAGTATATTTTAAATGTAAAAAAAAAAAATTATTACATCCTTAGCATCATCTAAGAAAATTTGTAAAAAATAGTATTCAAGATATAAATTTATTAGTAAATAACCTTTTATATCACAAAAAAAAAAAAAAAAAAAAATTAGTTATATAATCATTATTTATTTTAAAATATTAATTGCCGTTTCATATTTTTAAAAATTTGACTAATTATTTTTGATTGATAAATAATATAATAAAAAGATTAAAACTATATTTTTATATTTAGTTTATTTTTACTTTGACTAATTTAGAATTCCAATAAATTTTTAATTTTATAAAAGTTTAATATTTATTTATAAATTATATTAATTTTTAAATTATTGTATTTAATTTTTTTTTAATTTTTAAGGACTTTTAACGACAATGACTTTTCCCTTTCTTTTCGGAGTAATGTACGGAGATATAGGACATGGTTCTGTTCTTTTTATTTTTGCTCTTTATTTATTAAGTATGACTCCAAATCTAGCTTAACCGGGTCCTCTTGACGGACTTTATAAACACAGATATTTGATTTTTTTTATGGGACTTTTCGCAGTTTTTTGTGGCTTTATTTATAATGATTTTTTCGGATTCTAATTAAATTTATTTGGTACTTGCTATGATAATTAATTAGAAAAAAATGAAACTTGTACTTATTTATTTGGAGTTGATCCCGTTTGGGGAATTGCTAAAAATAAATTAACCTTTTTTAACTCTTTGAAAATGAAATTATCAGTAATAATTGGAGTCATTTAAATGATGGTAGGAATATTCTTAAAAGGTATGAATTCTATTTACTTTGGTAGTTCGATTGATTTTTTCTTTGAGTTCATCCCTTAACTAATATTTTTAACTTGTACTTTTGGATATATGTGTTTTTAGATTACCTTAAAATGGCTTTATGACTACTCTTCTGACTATTCCCTGGCACCTAGTATTTTAACAAATATGATGAAATTTTTCCTCGGACTAGGAGCCACAGATCCTGATTTCGCTGACCTTTATTAAAACTAATCATAAATTTAATTTTACTTATTAATAGCTGCAGTTATTTCCGTTCCTCTTATGCTTTTCCCTAAACCCCTAATTCAATCTCATATTCACGGCAAAAACGTCAACAAAAATATGCACGACCAAAAAGCCGGGTACCTCTAATTCGTAGACGAAGATGAAGAAGATAGACTTTAAAAATAACTAGAACAGGGCGGAAAATAATAATAATAGAAAATTTGTCCCTACCGAAAAGAAATAGAACACCACGAATTTTCTGAAGAATTCGTACATTAAATGATAGAAACCATAGAATTCGTCCTCGGATGCGTCTCGCACACAGCCTCTTACCTGAGACTCTGGGCTCTTTCCCTAGCCCACTCTTAATTGGCCGAAGTTTTCTTTGATAAGACTTTGAAAGGGGCCCTTGTAAGTGGAGATACCAGTTTAATTGTTGTTGGATTCGTTATATTTGCTTGTATTACTTTTGGAGTTTTAATGTGTATGGACACTTTGGAATGCTTTTTACACGCTTTGAGATTGCACTGGGTGGAGTTTTAGTCCAAGTTTTTTAAGGCTGATGGATATAAATTTTAAGCTTTTAGCTATGTTTAAATGTTGGCTGAACATGAAAATTAGTGAGATTTGAGAAAATAAATATTTATTAGAAAATTTTAATTTTAAATTTATAATAAATTTAATACTATTATATGCTTTTATTTAACAGTTTAAAACTTATATTTTATTTTATGAATATAATATATCATATAAATTGAAAAATATAAATTATTTTTTTATACTCAATTTAAAATTTTACTATAAAAAAAAAAAAATTTACGTCTATATATATTCTTAAAAGACAACTTGTATTCATATTCAAAATAGGATGAAATATATTAATTTTTAAAATTTTATAAAATATTTTCTTTAAAGAAAACTATCTAATGAATTCAGAAAAAATTATAATTCTAACAAAGTGTTTGTCATGTACCATAATTCTTTTTAAGCACTAAATTTTAACTATAACAATTTTATTAATTAAAAATTAATTTAAAAATTAAATGAAAAAAAATATAATAGAGAAAGAATATGTTAGTTTTTTTAATAACTTAATAAAATTTTAATATAATTAATAATTACTATAAAATCAAAAGATAGATTAAAAAATTTAATCTATAATTTGTATAAAATAGCTTAGATTTATATTTCTTAAATTATAAAATATTTGAAATTATAAATATATTAAATTTTATAAATAATTAATGAATTTTGTTTTTACTTATATAATTATAACATTTATATTTATTTTATAATTCATATAGTTATTATTATCTTATTATTATATTATTATAATTAATATTTGTTAAAACTTAACTTATATTACGAAATTTTTTTTCACTAACTATCCATAATTTACAATAATTTTAAAATTCTGTGTCTAACTCTTATAAAAATACCAAAGTGTACAATTCTCGACATATGCAAACAATATTACAAAAGTTCAGTTCTTAAAAATTTAAAAGCAATAATTCTCAAAGCTTTTTTTTCACTTTCAGCTCTTTCTACATTTACCTTATAATTTTTATGACTAAATAAGGCAACAAACTATTCTTAGTTAGTAACTCTGTAATTTCTAGCTTTGTATCTTTTAAAAAACCTTTTAGGATTAATTCCACTTTTAACTAAAAATTCACTCAACTCTTTTTTATTAGTTTCAATATAGGTCATAATTTAATGAGTAATATTTTTGAACATATTTTTTTTAATTTTTATATACAACTCTTTTTCGTAGTTGGTCTTGAACATCTCCAATTCCTCATCTTCTTCTTCGCCAATACTATACCCTTTTAATTGTAATCCACATTAATTCTTTTTCTTTTCTTATTATTAATATTATTTTTGTTATTCAGGTGCATTTTCTTATTTAACCTATTAAGTTTATTAATTTTATTATTTTATCATTTAGTCCTATTAAACTTGTTTTTGTTAAAGATTTTTTTATATTTCTGGGTCCACAGATTCTATTCTATCAAATTAAAAAGAGGAAGTTTTGTTAAATTTCAAAAAAGATGAGTTAAATATATCTTCGTCTTATTCCATCTTTTTATTTGCTTTTCTTTTAGATTATCTTTAAGAATTAACTGCATGGTTGTGGTTGTTATTAATATTTTGTAAATTTTAATAGTTAGTACAAGACAATTAATTATTAGGTAAATTTTGATTATTATATTATGATTAGTGTTAATTTTATTAATAATTAATATTTACATGATGTTTTATTTAAGGTTATTCATATAGTTATTATTAATTTTAATGATTTTTTTAGTAATCACTTTAGTTAATATAATGATAATTTTCATGATTTAAGGGTTACTAATAATTTTATTACGGGTTTAATACTTTAGAGCTTTATAAAGTGTCAAAAATATTTGATTTGTTATACTAATGACTGAAAGATTAATTATTTCTGAATTCTTTAGAAAAATTATTTTAGTTATTTATAGTTTATTAGCAAATAAGGGAATTTAAACCATTTTAAAAACTACACATTAAGGAATTTTCTTCATTTCCAGTTAAAGAATAGTTATTATACATATTATTTTTCTTATTCAAATTTTTAAAATTTAATATTGATTATTATTTTAAATATGGACTGTATTAGTGTTAGTCGTCATATATCTAATTTTCATCATTTTCATCTTATCCATCCTCTTAGTAGTCAAAGTTTATATAGTCTTCTTTTTCAGGCAAATCTTCCTTATTATAATATTTAATATTATAAAAATAATTTTAATTAAATTTACTGATATAATTTTATTTACTAGTTTAATTATATGACTAATTATTGTATTAAAAAATTAAAAAATAAAAAAATTAATGTAAAAAAAAACTCAAATTAAAAAGGACTGCTAGGCAACAAATAAATAAATAAACATATGATTTAGAATATAATTATATTTATTTATTTTTTATATTTTTACTGTTTAAAAATAAATAAAAAAGTAATTTAAATTAATTCTTCAGTAAATTAATTTGATTTTTTTGTAAAATAAACATTATTTACTAATCTAAATTAAAAAGCAAATCAAATCAAAATAGAATAAAAATTAAATAAAAAAAAATTTAAAAAAAATTATTACAAATGTGTACTAAGAATAATTAGACTGATTTCCACTCAAATTATTTATAGGATCTTCATAAATTTCATTAGAAATAATATTTTGGTTTATGTTGTTTTTTATATATTCATATTACTGGTATGCTAAGTTTTAGTTATCGAAAAACATTTCAAAGTTTCTAATTAAAAAAAATAATTAATTATTAAAATTTTGCCAAAATATTTATATGTATTCTTATTATTTAAAATTTACATATGATCGATGATTCTTTATTTTAAATTCTATAAATTTAGATATTTAATTGACTTTAGGATTTTAATATTTTTTTATTTTTTTTTTCTATTTTTATTTGTTTTGTTTTTTTTAATTAATAAAATTAGTTTTTTTTCTTGCTTTATATTTTATCAATTCATATGTCTTAATCAAAATAGGTATTAGTGGTAATTAAAAATTAATATGATTAACAAATTACTATGGAATCGTGATAACAATTTTCTCCAAAATTATAAAAAAGAAAGCCTAAATTTTTTGATCTTCTTATGAAATCTAACCTATATTAAATTAATAACGAAACTATCAAACCAGTTTTAATTTAAAATTTAAAGCCAAAATTATAAATATTAAAAATTTTTAAAATTAAATTAATTTTTTATTTATAAAAATCATAAATTAAAACGAGATTCAATATTTTTCTGTCTTTTTCGTACTTTGTTTTTAGTATTAAACAGTAATATTGTAAATTATTTTAATATATGTAGAAAATAGTCTACTTTGAACTAAATCCTCTATTTAATGAAAATAAATAGATTATAAAATTTAATAATCAAAAATTGATAGCAAATAAATATTTCTAATAAAAACTTCTACATAATATTATTTTGAAGATTTGTAAAATAAAAACAAACTTTTATCTAGAAATTAGCACAATATTTGTGTTCCATTTTTATTTATAACACAATTTATGATTTAAAATTCTTTAATTTCAATAATTTTGAATAAAAAATCCTTAATAGAAGAAAATTTCCTTTAATTTTTCTCATTCGGAAAATACAGTTATATTTTTTGTGTATACTTTTATTTATTTGTTTACTAATATTAATTAATACCAAAATAAAAACACCTCATCTTTTATTTTATAAGAGTATAAATAAAATATTCTTGCTATACATATATATAAGCCACATTCATTAATAATCAACAGATTAATATAAAAACAATAATTTTATTTAGTGATTTTAAAAACTATTATTATTAAAAGATTTAAATCATTTTTTTACAATTATATGTAATATTTGCAATTGTTTAAAAATAATAAACTATTCAAAAATGAAATAAAAAACAAAAGATTTTTTAAGAATACATATTTATTAATTTAGAAATATAAAATTCGGAAATTAATTTATATAAATTTGGTTAGCCATAATAAACAATAATAACCAATTTAATAATATGTGTATTAAAATTTTCAAAAATTGATCAAATTATCTAATTTTTATAAATAGAATTTTAATAATAATGTTTATTAATTCTTTTATTAGTGTATGTATAAATTTTAATTAAATTTTTTTGCAAAATTTAAATAACGTATTATGAAATTTATTAATCCATGTTTATTATATTTTTCTATTAATAAATAAACCTGATATAATATAAAATTATTTTTATTTCAAATTAAGAAAATATAATATAATCTTATTAAAAAAATTTAAATTATTATTTATGTAAAAAAAATTATAATATATATATAATTAATTTATACCTTATCTTTATCTATAATAAAATATTTATCGAAATTAACTAATAAATTATGATAATAAAATTTTTTTAAATTAAAGGCAGCATAATATTTTATACAATTGCTTTTCAAATTATGATATTGAAGAAATCCAATTTTTAAAAAGGATAAAGCAATTTTCCTAAATATATAATTATAATAAAAAATATGAACATTAATATATTGATAATATATTTAATATGTTAATCATTAAATTTTTTGCTTAAAAAACATATTTAATGATGAGGGTTTTTATATTATAAATTTTACTAATTCAAATAGATGCATTTAATAAATTCGATGAGTCTATTTTAATATTAATTTATATTATTTTTTTTGTATATTCTGAAAAAATATATATAATATATTCATAAATATTATTTTTGTTTTTATTTTTAAAGTTATATAAAAAAGTAAGCACTTGGTTTTAATTTTGTTTTACATTATATTTATTAAACGTCAGTAGTTCAAGATAAAATATTTATTTAATTTTTTATTATATATTCTATTTTAATAGGAAATTCTTTATATTAATTAGGAATTCATTAAAAAATCAAATTTAAGTAGATGTAGAATATTTTTTATATTATTTCATATGGCATATATAGTAATTGAAAATTTGAATTTAAACTTTCATTTGATTTCATATATAGTTATAATTTTCAGGAGTCTTATATTAAAAGTTTATAGAAGTTATTTTAAAATCGAAGCACTAATTTATATCTATAATTTAGTATTTAAAATGTAACTGGGATGATATATTGCATACATATAATAAATTTTAATTTAGTTGGTATTAAATATTAGATGTAATAAATATTCGATATTATTTAATATTACATTAATATTTATTCTATTTTTTGAAAGCTGAATTTATTAAAATATTAATAATATTTTCAAAAATAATTTAAAAAGTCATTATAGAAAATTTTTATTTATAAGAGCAAAGATAAATAAATTAATGTTCTCTTATCAAAATTAAAAGTAATTTTATAATATTAGAGATTAAACAAAATACATTTGAAATTCCCTTATAAGAATTTGTGAATAAAAAATAATTTTACTGAAACTTTTTTTTAAACATATATTTTCAGAAAGAAATACAATTTTATAATTATATTTAATCGTATTCATTTTGTTTTATTTATTAATTAGTATTTTCTTTAAATTAATAGAGCCTATAGACATCAAAACGCAATGGAATATAAAATTATAATTTTCAAATATATTAAATTTTTTAAATTTACAAAATTTTTTTATTATTTTATATGCTTTAAATTATTTATTTTTTTCTTTACTAAAAAATTATAATCTTAAACAATTTATTATTACTATATTAGTTAAAAAATTTATTATTTTGATAATATTAAAATTTACCATAAATAAATATGTACTTATTATTTAATAATTTTTTAATTTTTGTAGAATTTATTAATTATTTTTCAAATAAAAATAATAAATATTTTAAAATAATAAAAAAATATTTTGTTAAAATAATAAGACAATATTCCGCATCAAATATTTTACAAATATGTTTGCAAACACAATAAAAAGATTTATTTCAACATAAGAATCAAAATTTTTAAAAAAATTTTACAAAAAAGCATATGTATTACCTGTTGAAGATTCTTAATTCTATAAAGTAGTTTTAGATGGAAGAAATATAAGAACTCCATAAGGTCACATTGTTTAGTCAAAATCTTAAGAATTACTATAAACTGTGGCTCATGAATTTAATGTATAAGAAGTTTATATGAAACCAGTAAATAATAGAATTAATACATCTTTTAAAATTATTAAAACTCACTTATAATAAATAATATTTATAATTATTTTTCAAGGCAACTATGCCATTACTTTCCTTGGTAAGAACTTGTATAGATTACGAAATACATAATAATGATTAAATGAGAGATTCATCAGTTGATTCTCTATTTAATTTTTTACAATCAGATACAGTTAAATATAGAGATGAATAAAAGAAATTAAGAGTTAGATAAAATAAATATTTAAATCCTATAATCGAATATATTAATTAAAAATTTTAAATAAATATGTAACCTACATAAGATTTAATAGCACCTTATACTTGTTAAAGTGAAGAAGAAATATAAAGAGGTAATTTATTTAAATTAAAATGGTTACTATTTTTAATTAATAATTTTTTTTTTCATTTTTAAAAATATTTTTATTGTAACAAATTAAAATTAATATAATTAGATCAATTTAGACATATCTATACATATTTTATATTATATAATTAAATTTTTACAACTTATACTAACCAATTACTAAAACCAACCTTTTATGGCATAAAATGTTTAAATTATAAATTTATAATTATGAATAATTATTATAATCATAGTATTTTCATATTTTGTATTCTTATATAATGTTGTGTTAAATTCATTATACTATAATTTTTATCTATTTTTATTTTGTAAAGGAAAAATGTAGAAGTATTGATTAATATTCTATTTTTCTTATGTATTTTACATTCAAAACTATTAAAAATATAGAATAAAAAAAAGAAAAGATAAAAAATATTTATAATTATAGCATTTCTAAAAAAATAATTAAAAATTAATATTATATTTTTAATAGTTAAAGATTATTTTAATTCCTTATCTGATTGGAAATTAGTTGCCATTGAACATGCTTGCTCAAATATGAAATCAGCAAGTTTGGCGATAAGTTTAATGGACAATAAAATAAGTGTAGAAGAAGCTGTATAATTAAGTTATTTAGAAGAAGATTATTAAATTGAATTAGATGGTTTGGTTGAAGGATCTCATGATTTAGACAAAAATACTACAATATTAAATGTTAGCGTAGCCAAAATTTTATATGATTTTGCCGAGTGATTAAGTGGAGAAAAATAATTAATTAATTTTTAATAAATGTATAAAATTAGTTGTTTTATAAATTATTTACCATTTTTTAGTTAAAAATTTTAAATTTTATTAGCTATTTAATAATATTAATAATGTAAATTATGTCGATGATTTAATAATGAATAATTGTATAAATATATAGTTGTTATTTATTTTTTAGGCATAAATAAATTGAGTTTAATTTTACCTATTATTATTTTATTCATAGTCTAAATATAATCATTTTATAGAAAAAATTTTTCAAATTACAAAAAAGTTTTTGAGTAATATTGTTTTTATTTTAATATTTTGACGATTTATATTGTTAATGATTATTAATACTAATATAGTTAGAATTTTTGAAAATAATATTAAAAAACAATAAATTATCTATTGAATTAAATATATTTTTTAAAATGGAATAAACCCCTAATATAGATCCATAAACTGGAGGTCTTATATTTAAATAATAAAAAATTGATTTTTAAAAATTAGAAAGAGAACAAGAAGTTTTGAGATAAAGAATAAAAAATGAAATTTTTGACTAATTTCCATTGACAGGATTATATAAAGATGAGCCAGAATAACAATGGTTTCCTTTCATAAAATGTACGCTAATAACTATTATACTTATAAATTAATAAAAAATATATACAAAGCTTGATTTTATATTCATAATTATATTTATTTATATTAAAATAAATTATTTAAAATATAGAATTGATGGACTACTTTGCATTATAAGAAGGTCCTAGAGGAGAATCTTTAAATATAATTTAAAATAAAATGAAAAAATTACCCAATGATTTTCCTAATCTTTTATAAAAAGTTTTAAATTTAGATATTGATAATTGTAATATTAAGGATATAGAAATTGCTTTAAAATAATACAAAAGCTTACCTATTGAATATAAATAATTTGAAAAAAATAAAGAAATGATATAAATTTTACAAAGAGATATAAATGATTTATATGATAAATATTCTATTAAGCACAAAACGATATTATATGGCCTTTATGATAAATATGGAGATTTAGAAATTTGCAAATAAAAAATGGGTAATATTATTGAAGCGAAAAATATTTAGCTATCTAATTACTAAAATAATTAAAAAATTCTACAAGAATAGTTAGAAAATACTCAAAGTTATATAAATTATCAACAATTGATACAATATATAACTCCCTTATTATAAGAATGGATGGAAGTAGATTAGAAAGTTGGTAAATTAAAATAAATATTTTTAAATAAATAATATTAAACATTTTTTCTACGTTATAGTTACAATTATACTTATATCAATATTAATTCTAATATTACATAGATTATATAAATATAATTTATTTTATAATATTTATTTATTTCTATTAATTCATAAATATTTGTCTATTAAAACCTACTGTAAAATAATATATTTAATTTATAATGTATGTGTATGATATTAGAAAAGCTAATATATATGTCATTTAAATAATTATTAATTAATATTTATTACCATATCATTTACTTGAAAGATATTTGATTTTTTTAAATTCTAATAATATTTTCTAAAAGAATTATAAATCTTATAAAAAATTAACGTATTAACTTTAGAAATAATATTAAGTTATAAAAAAATAAAAAATAAATAGGTTATGATTCAAATGACAAAGGTAATGACTTAGAAGAAATTATGTAAAAAGACTCAATTTTAGATTTAATGCTTTTTAGAATAGGATATAAGAAAGAAGAAATTGATTTTTATTTTAACATTAATTGGCATAATACACCAGGCGAAATTGATATTTTAGGACTAAGAAAATTAGATAGTTATCCTGTTGTAATTGCTGAAATAAAAGCTAGATGTTTTGATATAGTTTATGGGTAATTATAAGTATTATAAGAAGTATTTTAAATTTTTTGTAAATTTTAACTTTTTAAAATTTTAAAGATATCATATCATAATTTTTTTAATTAATTATTTTTATAATTTTTTTTTTTTAATTATATTCAATTTTTTTTTATCTATAATCTAATTTACTTTTAAAAATATCATTTAATTCCAAACTTTATTATTATACCTTATAGGTTTCAAATTAATACAATACATTCGTATAATATTTACTTTATTGCGTTATACATATATTAGATGAACTTATATTTAATAATCCTATTAATGATTTCTTATTATTTTTATATTTTAATGCAACATTATTAGTATTTTAAAACAAAATAGTTTTTAAATTTTGAAAAAGATCATTTAGATGTTAAAAATTTTCATTATTTTAAATGGAGGTATTTTTTTATCAAATTATTCTAATTTTAGCTTATAATGTATAATAGTTACTTTTAATAAAAATTCTAAAGTACTTATTTCTAATTTTAAATTTACTTTTCTAAAAATATAAAGCTATAAATAATCAGGTCCGGAAAGAGATTCTTATAAGAAATTTGTTAAATTGTTTAACAAATAAAAAAATATGGTCGAAATTGTTGAAATTCCATAAAATATAGACTGTTTTGTACTAACGTGTATTCCTCCAAATGATTTTAAACTAGGATTTGAATCAAAATTAAAAGTTGAGCTAACTAAATATACCTAAAGTAAGTTAGAAAAAAATTAAAATTTAGATCACAAATATTTATATGATTAAATTAGTCCTATTTTTAAAAATCAAATTTCACCCCAAGCCTTTCTAGAGCAATTTCCTGAAAAAATTTTAATTCTAAGAAATTTATGAATTAGTATTTATTTATTAAAAATATTAAATTATATAAAATTTGATTATAAAATCTTTTTATATATTAAGATATTATATTTTCACATGTATATAAATTATTTTAAAAATTAATATTTAAAATAATATTTAATTTAATTATTGTAAAATTAGTTCTAATATATTTTATATTAAATTAATGCAAAAATATTTTTCTTTAAAATCTATTTTGTGATATATTAATTTTTTTAAATAATTTAATATATTTCATTTATTTTCCCCATAAAATTATTTAGATTTTTAATTTTTATATCTAATTAATTCTCAAAAATATATGTTTGAATAAATTTTTTAAAAGAATTTTAAAATATAAATATAGTAAAGTTAGAAATTTATATTTTTAAAATTTATCATTAAAAATTTAAGCTTTTACTAAATTTAAAGTTAAATTATTTTATTAAAATAATAGACTATTTAAAAAAAAGGATAAACTATAAAAACTTAAAAAAATAACAATAATTGAATAAGTATAAAAAAAGATTTTTAGAATTTATAATATTATAATTTTTTTAAATAAATATAAAAATTAAATATAAAAAATAAAATTTTAAGGCAAATAAGTATTTTTAATATTTAAAAAATTACGATATAAGCAGGGTATTAATTTCCAAAAAAAGAGACATTTATGTTTTTTTGTTTGTAATTAAATTATATACAATTGATAGCAATAAATCCAAAAAATTATTGGTTTTTATAAATTGTCTTGTAATTAAAAAATATACTTTAATTTTTTACCTAATTCATAATAAAATAATAAAAAAAAATAAAAAAAATAAAAATAAAAAAATCTAAGACCAAAATTTTACTATCCATATATAAAAATTAATTAAAAAAATTAAAGGGTTAAAAAATCTTTATAAATTTGTAAAAAATATATTTATCCGTTGATTATGTAGAAATATTAATAGACTATAGTTAATTAAAACTAATCTAAATAAAATTAAAAAAATGTAAAAATAAATCTATGTTTTAAATAATATATAAAATATTCTAACATTTTTTTATTAAATAGTTTAATTTTTTCATTTAAAAAATTATTATAATTTATCATAAAAATATTTTAAATCCTTTTATTATACGATTATTAAAAAAAACCATACCACTAAATTTATTTTTTATTAATGTTTAAATGTTGATAATATTAAATTATTTTTTTTTATTTAATATAGGTGTAAGATCATAATTAGTAAATAGAATGTTTAAAAAGTAATATAATTTACGATTGTAATTAATAAATGAATGATATATATTGCAAGCTAGACAAGGAATAGAATTAAAAAGACGATTAAATTCTAAAAAATTATCAACATATTTAGTCACAACAATAATAGCCCTTATAAATATGTAATGATAATAAACATTATTTAGATTATGGTTTATAGACAAATAATTAGATACGTGATAAAATTTAAGATTCTTAAAATCCAATAAATTAAATATAAATATAATATGGCAAAAATATAGATGAAAATTATTTAAAATTGTAATTAATTTATTTAGATAAACATAAATAATTTTTAATTATTTAATAATCTATTTTTAATATATTTAGATAGTAATAATAAACTATTTTTAATAACGATTAAGATTACTCACATGCTTAAATTATATAATGTAAAAATATTAACTAAGCCTATAATTTTTCGCAAAATTAACCTCAAAATTATTTATAATAAAACATTCATTTAAATTATCATGAATAGCCCATAAACATTTAGACTAAAAATAAATTGAAAAATAATGTCAATTAGGATAACAATACATAATTTGGCTAATTTAAAATTTTTCAAGAAGGCTATTAAAAGGATCACAACGAAACTATTTAGGACGATTAGTAATAAAATATGTATTAAAGTGAATGTTTTTAGTAATATAAATAATCATAAATTATAACTCACAGCGAAAATTATCCTTAACAAAACTAAATTGATTAGTAGCATTATAAATAAATAATATAAAAAAATAAATAGAATAATAATATTTCTAATGACTATATTATTTAATAAAATCAAAATAAAAACCAAATTATATAACATTAAAATTATATTTAAAGTAAAAATGAAATGGAATAAAAATATGATAAATCATAATAATCATTATAAGCTAAATCGTTAGAATTCCTTCCAGAAGAAGATGATATAAATTTTAATTTTAACTAATAGTAATCCCTTTATTAAATTGGATTATATCCTAAAAATGAGGTTCAACAGCAGTAATAAAGTTTTAACAATTTCGCATAATCATAGCTATAATAAAATCAATTAATTGGTAATATATTTTGTAATTTCTTAAATATATAATTTTCATTTTGACCTTTTATAACTAAAACCTTTTAGTAAAATTTTTATTTTACTTAAAAAAGTTAGAGTAAAATTTATATAACAAAAATTCTAGTTTATCTATTTACTTCTTTAATTAAAGTCTATTAGATCATCATAAAAAATAATAATTAAATATTTTTTATGAAAATGAAAAATTAGAAATTTATTACAAAATTACTATTTAAATTTAATAAAAAAATAAGTAATAGATAAATTATAAAAATATGAAAATTTATTATTTTTCTTAAAATTTTAATGTTTTTTATAATTAAAATTTAGTTTTGAATTTTAAAATTTTTTTAAAATACGCTTTATTTTATAATTTTTACGTACATTTAAATAGTTTTTTTTTTCTTATAATTAAAATTATAAAACAAATCCAAAATAAACTTACTATACCTAAAAAACTATAAAAAATATATATTTAATTATTTAGAAGAAAATAATACCATAAAACTAGATTATGAAGATATAAGGCAAAGTTTGATTTAAAATAATATAAATATTAATGTCAATAGTAACGAAATTGGTCAAGATCATTATAATTATAATGATCAAATTTAAAATGAATAAGAAATAAATTAAATTTTAACTTAATATTAAAAAAATGATAAAAACGTCCTAAATAGTAATAGATTTTAAAATTAAATAAACTAAGGCTTTCAAAAGAGTGATATTTAATAAAAACAAAATGATTAAACTCATTTATTTTAATTTTAAAATATGTAAACAAATGACTAATATTTTAAAAACGAGCAAAGCGATTTTTAGTAAAATAGTAATTATAGTTTAATAAACTAAATACAGGCTTTTTAAAATTAATAATAACAATAACACTATGCATATTTAGACAAAGGTAATTTTAATCAAAATTTACATTAAAATTGTAATAGAAACACTGAAGTGCTTTTAATTTAAAATTAAAATATTGAAAAAAGTATTCAATTAAATGATCAAAATATTCATGAATTTTAATAAGAATAAGTAAAAATATAAAAAAAAACTAATAATCTAACAAGTTAATTTGAAGATATAAAATCTTAAATGTTTTAGAATCATAACTATAAATAAATTTACTTAAACCCATAATAAAATATGTAACCACTAGAAACGGTCGAATATTAAAGTATAAATTAAAAGCAAAGAAAAAGAAGAAGAAAAAAAAGTTAACATGATCGAAATAATTTAAGTCGATAATTAGAAGAAATGAAAAACTAATATGATTAAAATTTATAAGAAATATTTCCCAAAGAATCTTAATTTAATTTTTAATTAAATAAAACGCAAAACTCTAAATAAAAAATATTATTAAAATCATAAAATAAATTAAAAGAATAAATACATAATTCTGAGTAAAATTATACTACCTAAAATGATATAAATATCATTAATAAAAAATTACCAATATCTATTAAATTTTAAGACTAATTAACAGAGTAATAAGTTTAAATATCGTAAAAAAATATTAATCTCTCATAGTAATAATAACAGTATTCGTAGTAATAAAAGTAAAAAATAAAAATTCAAGAAAAATAAATTCCAATTAAAGTGATAAACAATTTAAACACACCATAAAAAGAAGTTTAAGTAAAAATATAATTAAAATTTTAATAATAATTAAAATTATCATAATTAATAAAATTTATATTAATATTTAAAATAAATTTTAATATTTAAATTCTAATTTATCAATATAGAAATCATATAAAGAGGAAACAAATTAAATAAAAAATGAAGTATCTAAAAAGAATAATAGAAAAGAACAGCTTGAAGAAAATAAAAATTATTAAAATAATAAGTAATAATCAAAAAAAAGTCCAAAAGCTAATTAAAAATAGTAAGATATATAGTAAAATGAAATAAATCAAAAATCTCCAAAAAAACCAAGAACAAGTAATTATTTTATGTATAAATTTTATTCAAAATTTATATTAATTCCAATTAATATATATAAATTTTTATTAAAAAAAAAAAGATAAATACAGAAAAAATTTTTACAAAAATTCACTTTCTGGATTCAAATGTTATTTAACAGATATGATCACAAAAAATTATTCAAACTTTTGTGAAATTTTAAAAAAAATTGGTGTCGAAGATATAGAATAATTTATAAAATATTTGTAATAAAATGATTGTTAATGCTAGGTATATATAAAAAGATAAAAACCATAAACTGAAAGGCCTGAGTTTGATGCACCTATAAGAAAATTATGTTATAACTTTATGTAAAGAGAACTTTTTGGATGGATCTAAACGGTTTCTAGGCTTAAATAAAAAAAAAAACACTTTACTTATAGATACAAATTCATGTAATCATTTAAAACTGTTTAAATTATAAACAGTAATAAAAATAAAATATAAGAAATGTGAATACTTTTCTTTATAATCTTAAAAACAATAAAAATAAAAATTGTTATAAATACTATGTAGGTTAAAACTTTTCAATCATTTTTTAATTCTTACTATAAATATTGTATTATAATTATATATATCAAATTGATAATAAATCTTATTTATTAGTATTATAGTAAAATTATTATTATATATATTTGTAAACTTAATATTAATATAATTTATATTAAATTTTTATAAAAATTTAAATATGTACCTTATTCATTTTATTTTAAAAATATAATTTTTATATATAAATGAAATTTATTATTCTTATACATATACTCTTTAAATTTTTCTCCAATTTTATAAACATTACAAATTTTTTATATTTTTTTTTATTTCTATCATCAAAATATAGTAATATGAATATAGATTAAATTTTTATTAATTTCAATTTATTTGTATATTTTGCTTATAAATATATAATTGTATTCTTAAAATTAAAATATTACACATAGATAAAAAATATTCTAAAAAAGTATGTGAGAATTCTAAAAAACACATTAAATTACTTACATTTCTGAAAACCTTTTATAAACCATAAATAAAAATTATAACAAATTTACTTTATATATATTTTTTTTTTATATAAAAAAATGTAATAATATATTTTTAACAGTATTTTAGCAATTATTATATTTTATTTTCAATTATATGTATCTTATATTAATTCTCCACCCATAAAGTTTCTATTTTTTATCCCAATTACTATAATTAAAATAAATTCACGCTCATTTACTTACAATTATAAGGTATTTTTTAAAAAATTATTCATAAATTATAAATTTTGGTGATAAAAATTGAAATTAAGATATTTTTTGATTTATATTTTATTTTAACATAAGAAAATAATATATATTAATATAATTTTTACTTTTCGAACAATTAATATATATTATGAAATGAAGATAGAAAAAAAAATATGTTTTTCTAAATAATATTTTTATAAAAATACATACTACAAATAAAATCAATTAAATTACTTATTTAAAAAAGGTAAAAAAAATACTTATTTAAAATTATTTTTATAAATTTAATTTTAAATAAAAAGAAAATAGAAAATATGATATATGATATATGAATATCATTAGCTTCGTAAAAATATAAAATGTTTTACGTTATCTTTTACTTTTTATAAATTAGATGAAAATATTTAAATTTAAATAGTTAAAATTTTATTGTTATAATCTTTTTTGTTTTATATAAATCTTATATTTCATTCTTCTAAAATCATTTTTCAGTACCAAAGTAGTAGAAAATCTATTATAGAAATTTATCCCTTAATTTATGACTCTTTATATTAAATGTTATAGAAACTTTAATTGTAAAAATTTAGGTATAATTTAAAATACAAACTTATTTGGTAGTATAGAATTTAAAAATTAAGCATTTTAAATTTGTAAAAATTTTATTATACCATTGATATTTAAAATTTTCAAGAAGTAGAAAAGTTATATATTTATCATTCCGATAATAAAAAATTTAGAATGAAAGTATTACAAAATAACATTTATTTAACAATATTCAAAGTATAAAAAATTTAAGATTTAATATTTATAAATAAATAAAAAAAGTAACTATTTTAATTTCCCAATTATAATATATATTAAATTTTAAAACAGAGTAATTTTTATCTATTTATATTTTATATTACTCATGGCAAAAAGAACATATATTCAGTAGACAAAAATTTTACGTAAAATTAATAAATAATTGAATTTTTAAATCTAATATATTAATCAAAATATTAATTAGATTTATTTAATTAATAATATTTAATAAATTTACTATATCTGTTTTTATTAATTTGGAAAATAAATTAATTTTTATATATATTTTGTAATTTAAAAAATAAACGAAAAATTGTATAATTAATAATATTTTTAAAAAAATAAAAACATATATATTTATTTTTAAAACAAATTATTCAATAATATTTCAAAACTTACAATATAGTATTACAATTATTTGTAAATGCAGCATCATACTATAATAGTATCCAAATATTAATCTAATTAATTGCAATAGAATAATAAATTTCCCATAAATTTGTAAATTATTCAATAATATAATAATTTACTGAACTTTATAATAAAATAATCTATTATTTTTTTTTAAATTAAATTGATAATATAATTTTTATAAGATATATCGTACAAACTAAACATTTCATAAAATATTTTAAACAAAATAAAAGTTTATTTGATTCTTAATAAAATGTATAAATGAAAATGTTTATTTCAATATTAAATTTAAGTAAATAATTTAATTATCATTATATTAAATTAAATACAAAATTATTAATTAATAAATTTTATATAGTGATTATAAAATTTACTGATTAATATGATCTATAATTTATTTCAAAATTTTTTATTCCCTACTTAACATTCTATATTAAATTTAATAATTAGTAAATATGATTAATAAATTTAAAATAATTTAATTAAATAAACTCAATAATTTCATTGAAAATTCCCTAAATAATTAATAATATAATCAACTTATAAATTAAAATAAATATGATACCTATAAATCTTATTTATAAAAATAAATTTTGTATTTATTTTTAAAATTAAATGATTTAAAATATACCTAAATATAGGCTAATCAGCTTTATCTATAAATAACAGTTTTAAAATGTATATTTTATATTAACATATATATTATTTTATTTTTTTTGTATTTTTAATTTATCAGTAAATTATATATTTTAATGTTTATTTTACTAATAAATAAATGAATTGTAATTTTTTTTTAGGTTTTCGCTTTATATACTTTATATAATTTTTAATGAGTAATTTTTAAAAATATAGTCTTACTTTTATTAAAAATTAGCATTTTATATAATTATATTTTAATATTAGTTACATAATGCTAAATTAACATTATTAAGTAAATTTTATTTAAACTGATCTAGAATTAATTTAAAAAAGAAATATATATCATAAAAAAAGAGTTTAGTAAGATTAAATACGTTAAAAGCAAATTAAAACAATCTATTTTTAAACAAAATTTGAAATGTAAATTGAAATTAACATTATTTCCCCAGATTTTAATATTAAATAAAAAAAAAAGGATTAAAATTATTTTCTATAAATAATTACAAACTAATTTAAAGATTTAGAATTTAATATTAAATTTATTATTATAAAAAGCCATTTCATATTTTAGATAAAAAACAAGAAATTGTATTATTATCAAAGTTTTTATTGTAATGTACAAATGTCTATCATAAAATTGATAAATCCTTATTCAAATCTTTTTAACTTTATTTTTTCATTTAAATAAATAATGAGTAAATTTATAATATTTATTTGATATTGTAATAAATTTTCGTCTTTGAATATAAAAAATATTTACATATTTAATGTGAAAATTGTATACCCAGGATAAGGTTCAATTTATTTATTTTTATGCAATTCATATCATTTTTATTTTTATTAAAATTTAATTTAAAAATTTAAGTTCAATTTAAAAATAATTATGATAATTTTGGATGAAAAACAATAATTTTTTTCTATAAATACATTTTTACATTAGAAGTTAAGGTTGTAAACCTAAAAAGTATTATTTTTTATAATATTGATAATTTTATTTGATATATAAATTAATATTTAATTAGGTCAAGTATTTATTTAGTTTAATAACTTTTTTTAAATATACTGGTTTAATTATATATGAATTTTTGAAAATATAAAACTTAAAACTAATATAATTTATTATTTCACTTGACCTATTTTTTCTTAATAAAATAAATTAATTAATATTACCTTACAAAAATGTTTGAGATAATAATTGGCACCTATTTTAATCATTAAAATAAAACTAATTGAAAATTGTGTTATTAAATAGAGAGTTTTAAAATCTTAATAAAATTTATAGGTAAAAAACAATGTAAAATAAATATTTTTTAAAATTAATTTAAACAAAGTATAAAAAAAATAAGTTATTTTAATTCATAGCTTAAAAATTTTATAAATTAAAATATAGAAATATGACTCATTATAAAGAAAATCAATTTTTTGTAGAAAATAATATTTTTTATTTAGATTTTTAATTAACTATAGTCAGATTTAATAATTTTATAATATTATATTATATTTTCACTATAAATTACTCTTAAATTTATATTTTATATATAGCATGTAAATTAAAGTGAAAGAGTTTTTGTTAAAACAAATTTTTTATTACGAAAATTATAAAAGTATAAAAATTTCTTATTTTTAAATTAAAAAATAAACATTTTTTTACTCTTATTTTTAAGTCATTTGATAGTTATAAAATAGTTGATATATTTAGTTTATACATAGATAAACTATTTTTGGCTAGTATCTGAAATATATGTTAATATTAAATAATATATTCAAGCTATTGAGAAAATAGTTAAATATAGCTAACATTTAAAATACTTACTCGTTTAAAAATAAATTAATTATTGTAATGTATACTATTTTATAATTAATATATATTTCATTGATAAATATACCTATTATGTTAATTTATACTATTCTTATTTGATAAATTCAATATTTGTTTATATTCAATATTATAAATTAAAAAAAATGAGTTGTATATTAAGAATAATTAATAAAAAAAAAAAAAATAAAAAAAAAAAAATTAAAACACAATAAAAATAAACACAATTTTAAAACTAAATTTTTACTTGAGAAAATGAGTTTAATTTTGAAAAATGATAATTCTTTCTAAGAAGAATAGAATTTTGCATCATCAGATCAAGAATCGTAATAAAGTTTATCTTCACCTAAATCAATGAATTCTTCTTAAAGCTTAAGTTGTAAATTTGTTTAGTGTCTTTAAAAGTCTCCAATATTAAAAATGGGAAAATTATAAAGATAATAAAATTTCAGAAGTTTAGATAGATCAAATAGCAAAAAAATCGAAAATAAATTAAATTTTAATATAAGTAATTTAAAAATAAATTTGAAAAATAATTCCCAAGATAACTAATTAATTAATAAATAATTATGCGATTCCGAATTTTAATTCTAATATAAAATAATAAACAATAAATATTAATAATTAAAACCCTTAAATAGTGATAATTAAATATTAAATGAAGAAATTAAAATAGAAAATTAATAACTATTAATTAAAAAAAATGAATCAGAATAAATGTAAGAATTTTCAAGTCAAAATGTATTTGACATAGAAAATAATGATTAATGTAAATAAAACTAAAAAATTAATATTGATGAAATCAGATATTCTGATAAATTGGAGATCAATGTAGATGATTTGAAAATAAAAAGAGTTTTAGAAAAAATTCCTGAAATCTTTTTAGTTATCGAATTATAAGTCGAAGATAAAATATACAGCTCTATAACAAAATGTATTTCTTGTGATAAAAACAAAAATTAAATAATTAAATAATCCAAAAGTATTTCAATTAATTTTTTTGAAAATAAAGAATTTAATAACTATGAATAATTAATTATAAAGTAATAATAATGTGATTAAAAATAATAAGAATAATTAAATAAATTCGCTTTTCAAGCTAACATGGAATTAAACAAATTATGAACCCTTTTATAAAATTTTATTTAAATAAATTTATCTTTTTTATTAAAACTATTACTTAAAATATTATAAATAAAATAATTTATGTTGTCTTTATATGTATATAAATATAATAAATGGATATTATTAGTAAACTTAATATTAAAAAATAAATCTTGAATTTTATTACTGCTTTAAATAAGAAATCTTAAATTATAGAATTATCAAAAAAAAATTAATTTTATCACTCTTTAATAATTTTTTTAGTTTTATAAATATATCATTCTTATTATTTAGTGATTTAAAAGATCTTACTTAATTTAATTATATTTTGTTAAGAATAAAGCCTAATTTTATCTTTCTAGTTCTAAATCATAATTATTATTTATTCATATACATTTTCATATAAATAATTTATTAAATCTTTTTTTTTTCTAAATCTTAATCTATAAAAATTTTTGATTTATTAGTATCAAATGAAAATTACTGAAAAAAATTAAAAACTAAGAAGCTTAAATTAAAATCAAAAGATATCATAAAATTTGAATTTTTTTTAAAAAGGTTATCATTATTTTTATATATAAATTTATATAATTTTAAATCTTAGAAATTTGTAAATTTTTATTTTGCAATTTAAAAAAACTATTTGAATTAATATAAAATAATCCTTATTAATAATATTTTTAAAATATTATATTTATATAACACTTATAACTTTTCGTATTTAATTTAATGAATATTGTTGTATTTTTCTATTTTTGATCTAACATAATAAAAAAGAAAATTCTTTATATTTTAAACTATCATGTATTTTTAAACAAAAATTTATATCAAATTGATCATTTTAATTATAATATAACGTAAAAAAAATATATTTTAAATCTATAATTAAAATTAAAATGTTTTCAAAAAGGTATTAAATTTTTCTAATTATATTATAGTATTAAATAAATTCATATTCTTATTAAATTAGATAAATAATATTGTTTAGTAAATTAAAATTGATATTATTGACAGTATTTTCTCATATATTTATCATCAGGCATTAATTTATATTTTTTCAAACTTATACATTAGAATGAAGTTTTTTTCTCAATTTATCTTTGCTTTTAGGGTCGAAATTATTTTACTATAATATTACACTAAATGTCTCCGGTAATATATTTTGCATTTTCATGAAAAATTCAGCGTCAGATTCCTATAGATTATTCATTGACAGATTTAAAAGTTGTAGCTAAGGGTTGAACATGAATGCTGGACCTAAATAAAAAAATAAGAACAAATTTTAATATTACTTTATGTTAGATAAATAATTAAAATATAATATGTATTTTAAAATGGTATGTAAAGAAGTTTCGATATTAATTTTTGGAGAGTAAATAATTTAAAATATTATTTGCATTTAATTTAAAATAAATATCATTAATCTCTTATATAGTTTAAAAATACGTATTTGAAATGTTTGTTTTTAATATTTATATATCTTTTTAAATTAAATCATTTATTTTAATAAAATATTTTTATGACCATTAAATTCTAATAAGGCAATACTTTAGAATTTTTTTTACTAATTAATTCGAAACTTATTCTTAAAAATAAAAGTTATAAGATTTTCAGTACAATTTTTATTTAGAATAAAAGTTTAATAATTTTTAAATATCGGATTTTTTTAATTTTAGTAATCTAAAAACAAAAATTATAAAAAAAGATTTATTTTATTTTATTTATTGTTTGAAGACTTATTAGATCATTATTTTCAACAATTTTAAAACATATACACTAATTTTAAAATTTTTTTCTTTAATAATTAAATAATAAAATACTGAAACCATTCAAAGAACTATATTTCCACTTGAAAATAACATTTGATTAAAATAGTAAATATAAATAGTTTCAAATATTTAATAACAAAATAAAATAATCGCCTTTAGATCGGAATATATATAGTTAACTATTATTAAATAATAATTAGCAATATATTTATAATGGCATTAAGCTAAGAAAAAATAGAATGAGAATTCAAATACAAATGATATGAAAATTTTAAATATATGCTAAATTTAAAAAGTTTTTTATAAAACTTTATTTATATTTTAATTTAATAAAATATTTAACAATATTTATAAATTGGTAGGATTTATTTGATTTAATATGAGATTTCTAATTAAATAATTATTCATAAAATTATTTTTCTAATATTTATAAATTCGCTTATTAATAAGACATCAATAATTTTACTATGAATAATTAAGCAATGAATTAAAGTTATGTTTTAATAAAACTGATTTTTATTTTTTATTATTAAAAGCAGTAAATTTATATTATTTATATATCACTATGATTTTTAAACCATAGTATTAAATTATTTATATTTAAAAAGATATCAGTTTAAAAGTGAGATAAAAATTATAAAAAATTATTTCTAAATAATCTTATAATAAAAATCGTTTAAAAATATTATAGTTTTAACAAAATATTAAATTAAAAGATAAAACCCTTCTAAGATTAATTAAAATCTGAAATTATTTTTATTTATAACCTTTTTTATTGGAAACCAGTTATTTTATATACCACTTATATACAATTCTAATTTAATATTTTATAGGTTATAATTAATTACTTCCATCTAATAATTAATATAAGGGTTCTAATTTAGGTAAGAGATCTTGCGGATTTTTCTTTTTTTATTTAGTATACTTAACTAATAAAGCTTCATTTTAAGCTTCTAATTATTTTCTTTACTCCAATTCTTCTTCTGTCAATTTTTGTTTAGAAATTTTTTTAAATAATTCTTCAATGTCCTAAAAGCTATTTATTTTATTTTTTGAAAAGCCCAAATACTCATATTTTCTGTAATTAAGCATAAAATTACCAAGTCTATCCAAACCTATCTTTCCTATTTAATTGTCGAATAACTCTAGGTATTTTAAATTCAAATTTTATAAATTTGAATCTAAATCATTTATATATTGAATAAACAAACTATCATCTATTTTATTTGATCTTAAAGTCAAGAATTGCAATGAGTTACATTTGGCTCTGAATTATTAAAAAATAAAATTAAGTTAGATAAATTATTAAATTTATAGTGAAATAATTAAAAAAAACAGTAATTCAAGTAAATTATTAAATAGGAATCAAATGAAAAAATTATGATGGATTATATAAATATATATTTATTTTAAAAAATTAAATATTTAACATTATTTTTATTATTAAATATTAAAGTATTTATTGCCCATATTTTATTAATAATTTTCACATTTGGTAAAAAACAAATAAATTGATATTATGAAAATTATAAGCACATTAATTACAAAAATAATAAAATAAATTTCCTTATTTTTATTATCAGCATTATTATTAAGAACATTATTGTTTAATTAGGGTTTTTTAATATAAATCTAAAATTGCATGTTATAATAACCTTTTTTATTTTGAGTTTTAAATATTTAATTAAATTTAAAAATTATGTGTTCTCGAATTGATTTAATTTAAAACAAAATTCTATAATTTTTTATATAAAATTGAGTATCTATTTCACAAAATATTGGGCAGGTGAAAAATATCCTTATATAAAAATTATACTATATAAATAAATTAAATTCAAATAATTTGATTAGAAGAATCAACTAATAATTAAAATAACTTCAAGTTTAGAAATTTTTACTATAAGATATTTTAATTGAATAAAAATTATTATTTCATAATAATAAATAAATTTAAAAATTTTAATAAAACCTTGAACATGCTATTCTTTAATCAAGTAAACAAAATCATTAACAATAAATTAAATAAATATAGATTTTTAATTATCATTCTTTAAAGAATTAGCATTTTTTTAATATAAACTGACTATATATAACATATTTATAATAATACATTTTTTGTAATTTATTTATATTAATTATATAATTACAAATTCGACATGAATTTCTGGCTGACCTCCCTAGATAAGATGTTTAAATTATTATCAAAAAATAATTTTAATAAATGCGAATTATCTCCCTAAGCTATAAATTGACCAAATAAATTTATAACTTCTTCCTCAAAATCATTATTAGAAAATTTAATAACTTTAAAATGCTAATCTCTTTCCCAAGCCAAAATAAACAATTTCATTGTAAGCCAATCTATTTTTTAATTTTAAATTATAACAAATTTATTCCCATCTTGTCCATTTTTTTCTTTCTCCTCTTTATACTCTTAAGTTTATTATTGTTATAAATCTGCTTATGACTATTTTTCCTCTTTTTCCTATATTATATTATGTTATTTATAAATATTATAAGTTTATATATATAACTTAAAAAATCTTTACAATCTATATGAATAGTTTTAAATAAATATTATGACTAAATAAATTTGAAAAAAAATTCTAAACATTAAATTTCTAAATCAGAAATTAGTATAATTATTTAATAACTATAAAAAATATAGAAATTATTAAAAAATAGATTTATTGTTATATAATTTTTCTATAAAAAATCCCTCAAAGCTTTTATAATTTTTTTTCATAATATATAAAAAAAAATATTTTATTATTAATATAGTTTAATTACATAATATGATGGGATTTCGGCTAATTAAGGGTGAGGATATATTCCTAAAGTAGAACATAAAAATTAATAACACTTATAAAAATTAAAGGGCATAATTGCTTCTAATTCTTTTTTATTCTTTCTTAAATAATCTTCAATTAATTTTTGCTTTTTATGGTCAAATTATTTGTATTCCCACCAAAGTTAATCTTCTAATTCATTGAATAATTATGGAATTTCTAAATTTATAAAACAAAAATAAATTAAATAGTTTCAATTGTTTTATAAAATAAGAGTAATCTAATACATTTAGTTTTTGGAGGCATTTTTTAATGTTAAATTTTTATAATTTTCTTAAATTTAATTTAAATTTTGAATATTTTGTGTTAAATATTATTTAAAAATATTTTGTTTTCTTTTAGAAAAGTTAAGAATAATTGAATATTTAATAAGTGTTACATAAAAATAAATAAATTTTATAATAATATAAAAAAAATACTATTAATTAAATACTCAATATAAATGTATAATATTAAAAAGTTAAAGATAAAAAAGAAATTATATAAAGATGATTTTAATTTTAAATTAATCTATTATATAATTTAATTAACTTTATTTCAATCCCTTATACTACTTTTGTGAGTACTCATTTCCCATTTTTGATTACTATCTGTTAGTTACTATTATTGCTACTAAAAATTAAATTACTGTTATAAGAACTAATTATTTAAATCTATGACTCTCCAAATTATTAAACATTTATCTACTTTTGATAAAGTTACCAAATATAATAAATTTTGAGAAAGTATACAATGAATTATCTCGTTGGAATGAGTACAATAACTTTTAACAAAAGTTAAAGTATTTTCATGAGCATGGCTCATATTTATTTAATTTGTATAAAATATTCGTAAAATTCCTAAAATTAAAAATAAAATATTAATATAAATATTAAAAATATTTATAATTTACCCTGTTAATCTGTAACCACATAATAATTTGCTTTTATTCTTAAGAGATTAGATATATTATTTTATGAATTATATATTTAGTCAAACTATTTATAAAGGGAATTTTTAACATATTCTATTTAAGCTTCTTATTCAAATAATTTTTAATATTGATTTTTCATCTTTCTTATAGCATCCTCTTTTTATTTATAATTTAGCAATTACTTTTTTTCCAAAACAAAAATAGAACACAAATTTTCCTTGTTTTCTTTAAAATATAAAAATTTATCTTCCTTAAAAAATAGCATTTAATCAATTTTATTAGGTAATGCCTCATAAATTGTATCGTAATACTTATATTTTGCTTAGCTACTTAAATTATCTTCTTAACCAATATTTTACTATTACTCTTTGAAAAATTCTTCTTTTTTATATATTTCTATATTATACTTTCCAGGTTTTTCTAAATCTTCTACAGCTACTGACAGATATATTTCTTCTTAGGATAATTATGCATTTATCACTTTCTTATTACTTATTAAAATTTATGTATTTATATATTTATAAAGTATAATATATTATAAAATTTTATACCTAAAATTTATCTGACTAATACTGTCCATATCATCATCTATACAATATATAAATTCAACTTTTGAGTCACAAATCAACATAAAATGTTACCAATTTAACATTCTTTTAAGGTTGATAACATTATCATTTATTTAATATATATTTAATAAATATTTATCTTAAATATCATAATAACCTAAACAATTATTTTCATCTATAGTAATAAGATACCTTGCATCTTTATCTAAATTAATTAATAAAAAATTGAAACTTAAATTAATTTTTATTTTTAATGGAATATTAAAATTTTAATAGTAATCTTTTTTTAATTATTTTACCTGAAAATTAAATAAACCTAGGCGCGCTGTAATTATTTATGCTAAATTAATTTTAAATAAAAATCTCACTTTCTTCTATTTATTTGTAATCTTCCTTATTTAAAAAATAACAAAACTCAAATATTTCACCTGATCTTGTTCCAACCAACAATTAATCTGGATTAGTTCCAAAATACAATGATTAAATTTATATTTAAATATATTATTCTGTGTTTTTTCTCCTAAAATTATACAATTTTAACAATATATTAATAATGAATTTAAAATTATTTTCATATTTATACTTATTATATGTAAAGGTTTCGGTTTAAAAACTGTATTTTATAATATTATAGGTATGTATCTTCTAAATATGATAATTAAAGTTATCTTTTGCATCAACCAATAATTTACAGAAAAATACTTTTCCCTATTAAGAGCCAATTGCAAAATAATTTGAATGTTTTAGCTATTAAATACATATTAACCCATCTTTTCTGTTCAAACTAATATCAATAGATTTGAATTTTTTCCTATTTATCATATTGTTGCTTTTGTTAACTGTTTTAAATAAAATATTGATTAAAAGATTGTTTAAAAATATATTAATATAATTACATTGATTTTCATACTAAATATCTTATAAGGTATCATAAATAATAACATTTCCATTATTATTTAAAATTAATAGAGCTCCCTATATATAACATAATGTTGTAAAATCATAAAAATCAAGTGGCAAATCAGTTTAAGTAAATATATTTTATTATTCTTCTTTTAACTCTACATAATTTTCAACCAAAATATAATTTTAAACCTCATAACTACAAATAAATCCTTATCCGCATGTATAAAATTTTGATGATTGATTTTGGTCAAATTCGATATCAAAAATCTTAAGTTAATTTTATGGGAAAAAATCTATAAAGCTTATTATTTCTTACTCTTTTAAATCGTAATAAATTATTCTTTGCGTCAAATCTTATAACAAGCCAACAAATACCATGAAATTAGATTAAATTACCTAAAAAAGTCAAATAATTTACAAAATAAGTTTTTATTAAATTTATAAATAAATTAATAAATAATTATTATATTATATAATAGAAATAAATAAAATAAATATTGGTACTTTTAAATGAACAATAAATTTAATATCTTTAAATTCATAAGTTTAAACATAAGTCTATGTATTTAAATCCCATTTAATAATTTTAGAGTTTTCTTCACAAGTCGAATAATAAATTTCGTTAAGCATCATATTTTAATCTAAATGCATGCATGTTATCTGGTGATTTTAGTCTTGAGGCACATTTATATTTGGATTTAATATTTTATATACACTTTTAAATTATTTTTTTTAAAATCCTTCAATATCTATTGTAGTTCTTCTATTCCTAACAATAATACTTTAATTTTCCTATATATTTTAAAAATTTTCCATATTTGCACTTTCTTGTTGTAAATTTTGCACAACTACATTTCCCCCGACTATATATAAGTAGCTATATAAAATAAATTTGGTATATAATAATAGATAAGGGCTTATTTATTTAAAATGGTTTTTATTATAAATAATAATATAAAAAATTTTGATTGAAATAAAATAAAGTTATATAGTATATTTTAAATCGTTTTTATTACTTTTATTGAGAATCATATATCAAATTATTTCTAAAGTTATAAGCAGATCTACCCATAATACAAAAAATTTCAAGCTTCAATGTTTCTTAAATTTATTTTTCTTAAGAATTAGTCACTTGAGTTCTTTTTTTATATATATTTTCTAAATAATCTTTCATATCTGATTATTTAGAAAAAAAATTAATAAGAGGATATTTCATTCTTCTTAAAAGAGTTTTCTCATTTATATAATTTTTAAATAGCTTATAATTTTAACACATTTTTATACTACATTTAACAATACACTCATCTATATACCCAGAGATATAGAAATATTTTCCTGTATTATCACTTTCTATTTAATTTATATAAGAAAATAAAACTTTGTAAGTTTTTCCAAGCACCTTGTAATTATCAATTTCTTCTTAAATTTCTTGAATTTCTTATTTTTTTAATTAAAGCTCTTTTTCTATTTGGTCTTAAAGTTGTTTATCTTTTTACTATTTTTTTCCCATTTTCATTTAAAATTTTTTAAATTTTTCTTCTGTGTTGTTTGATGTTATTGAGCCTTCAGAATCCCCGTCAACTATATCATTAACTTATTTAAAGGTGTTTTATTACTATTAAATTTCAGTCTTAAATTAAGCCACTTTTTTATCGTACTCCATTTATAATTCTATCAGCTTTTTCATTTTTTCGCAAGAGTCTTTTAAAACACAATTGTCCATTATAATTAACTCTCCCTAATCGGATCCCAATAAAAAAGAATATTAGTTCAAAATTTAAATTTAAGATATAATAGTTTATTTTAAATATTTGTTCTCAGTCGTCACATAATCGTATTAATTTAAATCATAATTTGGAAATTAAAAAAAATCTTTGTATTAAGTATTTGTCGAATTTTTACTGATCACTGAATATGATGGGCTATTTAAGTTCGAATTTTATTATTATTATTTTTGTTTGTAATTATTAATATTTTTTTGATTCTACTATTATTCTTGTTCGGAAAAATCGATAATATGAAAACTTTACCCTTTTATGGAATTCTATAAAATAAAACTAAAAAAAAATTTATAAAAAATTTATAAAAAACTAACTAAAAATTATTAATTATTATTTTATTAATTTAAGTGTAAATAGAGTAAAATAAATTACTTCTCTGAAATATACTAATCCTAATCCATATCAAGATCTTATCTTATATTTATATCAGTTTTTTTAATCAAATTCCATAGCCTATATATTCCTTGCTCCCCATTAGATCTTGAAAAATATTTGTTGATAGTTTGATAATATAAAATCAAGCACTACGAATCATTAGTAAAGGAAAAGTAATATACCTTTATTTAAAAATATTAATATTAAAAATAATCCTTATTATTAATTTTTTTTAAAAAAATATTTGAAAAAAAAATACTAACTTTAAAATTACAGCGGTTTAATTTAAGTTTTCTTTATCTAATTCCTTAAAACTCATACTTGTAATAATATGATCTTTTTTTATCTGATATTTTTAAGGGTCAAAATAGTCAAAGTTGTCTAAACAAATTTATTTAAGTCATAAAGGTATAAATAATAAATATTATACCAAACAAATATATATAAATTTATTTTTATATTTAACTATATTTATAAAATCTAAAAAACTTTTAAAGTTTTTAATTTTAATTTAATTTCATTTTTTTTATTTTTAAAATACCTTCTTATTCGTAATTATTCTCAGTTTATTCAAATTGCTAAGTTTTTAATTTAAAATCTTTTTGTTCATTCGGTTTTGAAGGATTTTGTATCAATTTATATACTATAATTAAACTAGGCTCATTTAATTTTGAGTCATTTTATTCGCAATCATGAGAACAAGCTATATATTTATTATTCGGTGAAATACACATATTTATCATACCTTATAAAATTAAAAAAAAAAAAAACTTTTATTATAAAGTATTATTATATTAATTTATTTTCATTTAATTTAAAAGACTTTCAGTATATTAATAAAATTACTTTATTTGAAATCAGTATATTAAATGGTTTATATTTTTTCTAATTTTTTAATTACTAGTATCTTTTATTCCTATTTTGTTTTTAAATCAAATTCAATTTCATACCCTTTTTCATATTTATATAATAAAAGTTTTCCTTAATCTGTTCCTATTAGCAATAACGATTTCATATAACTTTTAATACATGTTATAGTAACCCCAGTATAAATTTCAGATACTAAATCATTAGTTTTTATAGTATAAAAGGATATATTCTAAAATTTTTATTATTTTTATAAATTTATAATAAATTTGTATATTTTTAATTTACTTTAGAATCTCCTGCCATAGCAATTAAATTATTATCATCCTTTAAAAATGTAAAAACTTGTTTCTTCATTTTCTTGTATATATTTTATTCCTAAAAATTTTCAATATAAAAATCAAATTTTTAATCACTTTATTTATAATAATTAATAATAAGCATTAAATTATGTTTTATAAATAAAATTTATTAATTTTAGTATACCTAACTATTTTAATTTGAAGAAATCCTGTTAAATAAGAATTTAAGTTTTTAATTTTCCAATTTGTAATAGTTTTATTTATCTGATGCTATTTATTAATTTTTATTTTTTTCAGGTCTCATCCCATCTTACATAACTACATCAGCTTCTTCATCGTCATATTCATCATCTTCTTCTTCTTCTTCATCCCCTTCTTATTCTTCAAAAGAAGAAATGGATGATTGCTAAGAAAATTAGTCACCAGATTTTTTTTTTTCATAAATATTTTTTTAATTTTTGAACAAAATTTTTATATTTCTGTTATTTTTATTACTCTAAAGTTAGCTTTCAAAGTCATTAAAATTTTAAAATAGTAAATTAAATCTAGCCTCAATAATTGTTCCATTTCTTGTCCCAATTAATATTAATGGGAAAAAATTTTCTTCTTCATTTGATTTATTTTAATCTTATTAAATACCCCTTTGAAATATTAATATTAGGTTGTATTTATTATAAATAAAAATATTTACATTAAATGTTGGATTTGCTAGCTAGATTTTTTATCTTCTTTTTAATATTTACATAAATAGAAATCTAATGACTGAACAGAAATATTCACATTGGGGGATATATCTTAAAAATATATAGTTTTTCTTAAAGAAATTTCAGCTATACATGTAAATTTACCATCCCATAACTTTAAATACTCATCTTCGCCCCCAGTAATAATCAAAGTTTATTCTTGAAACAATTCAACCATTTTTAAACAATTTATTGATTTTTAATGAGCTTTTTCTCTCACATTTATTAATTGTCCATTATAAACCATTACCAAATCACCGTAATTTGTGGTTGCAATTAAATCAGAAGCTATTTTTCCTGAAGGCATTAAATAACTTAAATAAGCCAGATTTGTAAAACATTGAACTACATGGAACATTTCTTATACGTTAATACTCTTGAAAATTTTTATATTAATAATTATAAACTTATGTTTTATTTTATTATATAATATAATTTTAAATCATCTATTTATTGTTAATTTAAAAATGAAAAAATTTATCTATCTACATATTTAATTATTAATGTATAAAATTTATTTATTTTTATATGTATATATTTTAAATGAATTAATTTATATATTTATACAGAAAGCCTGAGAATTTATTTATCTTATAATGTCCAAACCGTAATATTTTTTATACTACCAGTTACGAACTCATTCTCATTATAAGGGTGAAAAATTAAATCTATTATTTAAAAATGCCCTGTTTTTCTAAAATAAAGAGGTTTTCCAGTTTTCCAACAACTTATTTGTATTGAGTTGTGCTTATCTGTGGAAACTGAGGCTAAAAAACCGTTCTTTTTTTAGAATCTTAAATGTATTATACTATTTTAATGCCAAGTTTAAATTTTCCTCATACATTAGTTAAACCTTAAAATACACCAAATATGTATAAGAGGCTTACTTGATTGCTGAAATATTTTATATAATAATGAATTATAAAAACATAAAAATAATACTAAAAATAAAAATTTAAATTTATAAAATAATCATTAATTAAATTTATACTTCAGAACTTGCAACGATAAGTTTATTTTAATGTATATCAAAACATACGACCGGTTTTATATGACCCTGATAATAATTTTATTAATTTGTTATTGGATTTTATATAATTATGAATCGAGAAGTATAATATAAGATAAATCTTTGACAATTTTAATGGCATATTTCGTATTATAAGTCATTTTTATTTCCACTAAAATAAAATATTTTAGACTATTTCATAAAATATTGTGTTTATTCATCTTATTAATAGACATCGTAGTTTATCAACTAATCAATTACATTTTACTAAAATCTTATAAAATAAATAATTATATTAATAACAGAATTAATTTTCTATAAAATAAAAAATATATTATATCCTTAATTTAATTCAGTTTTTTACAAAATATCAGAATAAGGGACCTAATATTAATTAGAATTATCTATAGTTTTTTAATAATCGTAAAAACGATCTATTTATATAAAATCAATCATATTATGTCCATATCTTAAATTTTTTCTTCCTGAAAACCCAACAAATCCTTATATCAAATTAAATTTTAAAAATAAAAAAATAATAATAATAAAATGAATATTTATAAATCAAAAATATTCAAAATACCGTGAATATGTTCTATTTTTATATTATAGCATGGTATCTGGCTATTTAAAAACAAATAATTCAAAAAACTATTTTTAAACTGTTCTTCTTATTCCTTCAATTTATTAGCCTTTTCTTGTTAAATTAAAATATCTTCTTATAATTCAGATTCTTCTTAAACAATATGACTTAAGGTATTACCATTATTCATACTTGGAATGGCTAAATTATTTAAACTTGACTTATTTTACATAACTGAATACGATTATTTTGAACTACTATTATTATACTTATTTCCCGATTCCAGAAAAGTTCTACTTTCAATTGCATTTTCATTATTATATACTACAAAAGAAATTTTTTTACTTATAATTCTGGTCAGTTTAGAACGAGCTTAATTTTATTAACTGTCTAATGATAATTTGCTATTTCCTAGTTATGTTGTTTACTTTTAATTTATTCTTCTCGAAAAAAAATTTGAAAGTGCCATATTATGATTTTTTTTTTATTATTTACGAGTAAAACTGTCCATTATACTTTTAAAAAATTCATCATTTTGAAATTTTAAGGCAGAATCGTTTTTTATTATACCGAAATTCATAATAGAACTATTAATAACTTTATTCTTTGGTTTTCCAGTCTAATATTTATTAATTTTCGCAAATTTGTACACTTGAATTATTTCGTTAATTAACAATTCATCATTCAAATTTTTAAATATATCAACCTTGAATTCTTCAATCATTGCCTTTCCCTCTGTTTTACCAACAGCCGGTAAAATTATATACTCATCTTTTTTATTTTATTTTTATTTTATTTTCCATTCTATAATCATTTAATCAAATTGACTTGAACTAAATATCCTCTAATATATTCAAAAATACAATTTTTTATCACTTAATTCTTAATTATTATAAATTTAAAATATTTAAAAAAAATATTACATTATTCTCCTTATTAATAATAATTTTTTTAATATCAGAAGCATGACCAAGTAAAAAGTTACCACAATCATTTATTATCCAATTTTTATCCCTATAGTATATTATCTATAAAATAAGAATAATTTTCATATTCTAAATATTTATAAGTATATTAAATATTAAAAATAATCATATAATACCTTATTTTTAAACACGATAAGTTAAGCTGGGATATTTCCTATTAAAACCTGATAATTTTAACACCTTGGGTCATCAGAGGGATATTAAAATTAAAGACTATCAATAACTAAATTTTAAGTTTATTCTATTTTAACTAAATCGAAATTTCTAATATCTAAGGTGTAAAAATTATTTCCTGTAGCTGAAATAACACAAATAAATTCATTATGAAAATTAAACCTTATTGGTAAATCACCATTTTTAAAAAATATTGTCTTTATGATTTAAAATTGATCCTATTTTTCTTTATAATATTCTAAAACATACAAATTTCCATCATTGCATAAAATCATCATCTTATTATTAGAAATAAAACTTATATCATTAATTTACTATTCCAAGTACGTGAATTCTTTTTCAAAATCTTCCTCTTATCCACTTTGCTAGGGCTTACTATCTGGTTGATATTATATAATTAATAATATGATTACATATATAATATACACATAAAGATTCATATATATAAAAGCAAATTTATTTTAATACCTAAATTTTCGAAAAATTACTGTCTTTAATATGTATATTATACATCAACGACGCTTTGGTTGTTTATCTTTTTTTAACTTTGTAAATTTTATAAAGTTCCTCCATCAATTTTCATTGCAGAGAATTTATTTCTGTTATTAAAATCTTAGCTATTCTATTATTGAGATTTTTCAAAATTTCTATGAATAAACTATAAAAAAAATTTTAAAATATAAAATATATAATTTGTATTTAAAATAGTATTAGTTTTTTACCTTTATTAATCCATTACTATAGCCTATTAATGTAAATTCCTAGCTTTCTAATAAAATTGTATCAATTGCGGTAGGCTCAGGTTAACTGTGTTTTTGCAAAATGCAGTCAATAAAATCTAAATTGAAAATAAAAATATTTTTATAAAAAGTTTATGTAAGTTTATTTAAATTACTTAATTAATTAATATTTAGTGAATCCGTCTTTATTTAATCGCCTTTGAAATCGTCTTTAATTTAATACATTCTTAAAATTACTTTGTGCTCCGTATCTATTATTTACACAATTCCATCCAACCCTACTTACATTAATAAATATTAGTTGTTGTAATTCTACAATTAAATTATATTTTATTCGCTATATATAACAATAATATGTTGAATTCTTTAAAAACTGTATTATAAATTATTTTAAATATTTATATTTTTTTCCAATGACTAATTATTTAACATAACGCTAACTTCTCCAAATGAATTTTAATATTCATTATCTTTAAAGTTTAATGACATTTTTTTATTTTATTTTGATTATCCCTTCTAAAATTAATAAGAACTTTCCAATTATTATTAAAAAACATTTAAACTTAACCTCTTTTATATATTTTACGTATCTAGTTTCATTTCATTATGAATACTTTACTAATTTTTATTTTATTCATGTGAACCTTAATGTTAAAATTTACGAGATTCATTAAATTTATCTTCATCTTACAATTTTTTCTTATCTAACTACAATTTTTAAAAATTTAATTTAAACTCTATAATATCTCCTGCGAGAGTTGTTATTAATATAATATCCTACATGAATACCTATAAGGAGTTAATTCTTGAATTTACCAATGGTACATTTATGTTATTCATATTAATTTCTTAAAATATATTATCTATTTGAAAATCGGTAATTATTATTTTGGATTTATAAATTTGTTTGTCATATACTTGAAAAATAACTCCTTGTTCAACAACTTCTATTTATTCAAATAAGTAATTTTCATCAACTTTAAAATTCAATTTTTAAAAAGTTTATAATAAATATAAATTTGATATAAATATTAAAATTAAATTAATTAATATTTTATTTTATTACTTTACTTGCAAAATGAAAATTCAAAATTATTCCAAACCGACACTATTCCATTAGTTAAACCCGCATAAACAAATATTTTAGAGGGAAATAAATTTTCTAAAAGTTTATGGTATTTACTACTTTTTTGCTATTCTTAATTTTTATTATTTTACTACTATTCATTTTAATTTTCAATCTCTCTATAACAAGCAAAACTTACTACAAAAAAGTAATTAAATAATTCATATTAAATATTAAAATATTTAATATAATTTTTAAATAAGTAACAATATAATTTTTCTATATTTACCAAATTTTAGTTTGTCTATAGTAAGATTACAATTTTGATAATTTTTTTACTATAATTATATATCAATTACCAAAAAATTATCCTTGTGATAGTTGTATATTTTAATTAAATCTTAAAATAAAAATGCTATGGTATCTTCATGATTAAATTTTATATTATTATCTTATTAAAAGTCATAATCGTAAACAGATTTTATTGAGTATATATCATTTATTGAATTTATTATATCTTTAACCTTAACAAGTAAAAATTATTAACGAACCAATTTTATATTTACTGTTAAAATTATAATTATTTTTTAAATAAAAATATTTTTTACAATTATTTCTTCTTAGCTTACGGAAAACAAATTTTAAATTTTTTTTAACATTAAAGGAAAATTGTTATGCTTGCTTTTGTATACAGTAGCATTCAATTTTATATTGTGTATGTAGAATATTAATTATGATTGTTATCCTTATTTAGTTTCAGAAACGCTAGCTATAAATTTTCCATAATGAAAAAATTAAATCATCTATATGTCAGATTTATGGTAGGTCTTAATAATTTTAATATTGATTAAATTATTTTTATCCCTAAAATTAATGTTATTATATAATTTTTAATTATTTTTTTATATATTAGAATATATTTTTACCATATATGTATTTCCGGCTCAGAATATTTCTCTGCACTTGCTCCTATTTCTTCGTATTCACTTAATTCAATACATGAAATTTCATTATTATGATAATTATAATATAATTATTTTAGAATTTTAGGTTAAAATTTAATAACTATAGTACCCACAAAATAAAAATATACATCTATAAACTTTTCTTCTTTCTTTTCAATTTATTTTATAAAAATTAAAAATTTAAACTCATATAGTTTTATAGAAATGTTTTATTAAATATAAATTTTTTACCGAAATTTGGTCATTATTTTAAAAATTTTATTTAAAAATTGGTTTTTATTTATTTAAATAATTAAAGCCATAAACCCAAAAAGGTTCTAAATTCATATCCTATTTCATTTAATTTTAATCTTATTACACATTTTTCTAACTGCTGTTTTATAATTTTAAGCTATTCTAGATCATTATTTCTTAAACTCTTTTTAATTCCTTTAAATTTATCATATCATATAATTCCTAATTTTTCTTATATGAGTTAAAATCTATCTACTTTTTTTGAAATTGTCCACTGCTATTAATTATAGTGTCATTATTTTAACTATTTTATAAATTAGGATATTGTGAAATTTAAAATGGATTATTTGAAGTAATCACCTCACTATTATTATAAAACTGTTATTTTTATTTGCTAAAAATTTCGTCATCTAAACTAATTAAATTATCAAAATGTAGGAACTTTTCGGTAAATTATTTATTTATGATCTAAAAAAATATTTCAATTTCTTCAATATTTTTACATGCATACATCAAGTCCGCAAAATATATTTTATTTTCTTTACTAAAGTAATTTTCTAGAATATGTTTAAAATCTTCTAATTCTACTTCAAAAGTATCAATATTTTCTTAGTATATAATAAAGGTAGCGTTAACACAACTTTAAAACATATATAAAACTTCATCAAAACTCAAACATTTTCTTTCATTTAAATCAAAAATATCCAATAAAAATTCCACTTTGTGCTCAAAAATTATTTAATCACTAAATAAAGTAATCCCTGCAAAAAGTTCTAAAGGATCTATTTAGTCTTATTTTTTTTGGTCAAATAATAAAAACAATTGACTTTGTTCAGCTTTAAATACTTATTGAAAATCTTCATTGGTCATAATGTATTCTTAACACTAAATTAAACACTTTTAAAAATACTATTTAATTTATTAAATTGAAAGTTCTAGTAATTAGTCTATGAAGGCTTCATTTTCTAAGTCTTTTAATTAATTAATAATATTGCCCATATTAAAAAATTTTTTCACAATTTTTTTTTTTTATAAAAATTTTCTAAAAGTTTTTTTTTTTGTTTTTATTTTCCGTTTTCTAATAACAATTCCTAATTCTAAAACAATTTTTTATTAACAAATTTTAGGCTCAAAAATTTTATAATAAAAAATCTTTATTAATTTTCTATTTAGTATATTTATATAAAATATTAAAGTTTTTTTATGTTTAAAATATGAAAATGGAATATAAATTTATATAAAATTATATAATATAAAGCTTTACATATTTTTTACTATATATTATAGTAAATAATTTAATTCATAAATTAATTATAATAATAATTATTATTTAAATACAGTAATTTTTTTAATTATAATTAAAAAATATAATAAATTTTTTGAAATAATCAACCAAATATTTAAAATAAAAAAAAATTAAAACCTATTTTGAAGATCAAAATCTTTATATAAGTTCAAAAATTTAAAGACAAAAATAAAATTAATGAGAAAACAAATTTTAAAGTTTGTGATATTTTGTTTATTGATTTTTAAAATCAATTCTTTTATCATATTTCAAGAAAGAATATAAGATTTAACACATATTAGAACCAAAAGAGATTTGAAAATTGATTTTATATAAATGTTCTCTCACAAAAGAATTTTTCAAATGAGAAAAGCCAAAGGTAAAAAATAAAAAATAAAATAATTATAATTTTTATGTTCATTTAAAAATATATAAAATTTGAAAATTTACATAATAAATAAAAAAAATTTAACTAATTTTTAATTTTACAGGCAACTAAATATCTATCACCCATACCCCATAAATAAACTATTTTATACCTGATTCGCACGCCAAAACTAATTTCACTGAATATTTAAAAGATGTTATAATAGATTAATGGAGACCTACATATTTTCAGGTTAAAAATTTGACTTTTGAAAGAGAATATACCTATTAAGAAAAGTTGAAAATGGATAACTAATTAAATGTTAAAGTCTAACAAAGACGATCAATATACAAGTTAGATGATTTTTATTAAAATTTTGAAAATGATTCGCATTATACTTATGAAGATGGCGAACATAAAATAAATAAACAAAATTCTAATAACCATTAATAAAATTCAAGTTAATAATTAAATGAATAAATATAAATAACCCATAAATATTATGATAACAAAAAATTAATGTAATTTTTGGAAAACACAGCCAATGTCTAAGAAATTCCTCTTAATATAGTTATTTTTGTAGTAGAAACTGAAGAAGAAAAAAATATTTTATCAAAAGACATTCGAAGGTAAAATTTTTTACGACCAATAATTTAAATTAAAAAATAATTTATAAATTTAAATAATTTATAATAATTTTTAATTTTTTCGAAAGATTAAATTATGTTGACAATAATGAAGGCCTAATATGGGAAGTAAGGGAAAATGAAAAAAATATACCTTCAATTCCATTATATACAAGTGTTTTAGCTGTTTAAGATTATAATGAAATGTTAGAGTATTTACCTTTATAATACAGTGAAGAATTTTTAGATTCATTTTTTGATTGGAGCTAAGAAAAATAAGATTTACAAGGTAAAAGTATCGGATACGTAGCTCATTATGATAAAAAATACTTATAAGTTTACTAATAATTTGTAGAAAATATAAATAAAATAATATTAAATGAAGTAAAAAATGGGTAATCGAGAAATAATAATTAAATTATATATTATATACATATTTTAAGATTTATTTTGACTAATCATTAAATTTTATTAAAGCTATTTATTTATTAATTTTAATTTATTTAAGTGAAAATTTGATAAAATCTACGAGAACCATGGCAGAATTATTAGGTTCAGAGGAATATGTGTAATTTAAAGAAATATGGTATTAATTTTAAGAGACCCTTTTTATGTCATAAACACTTTATTCATAATTATAATATAAAACCGCTATATAATATCTGAATAAAGCATAAGAAATATTTAAAATTAACCTGGTTCCAATTCTTTCAACTAACAGAGCTGGTATTCATATATATAAATTTCGATTAAAATTAATAAAAAATAATTTTAATATACAATTTTAATATTAAATATACAAATAAAATTAATGCTATATCATATATTCTATTTATTATACAAAAGGATCAAGCAGCAGCGAATATTGGGTTTTTGTTGATTTTATATTTGAATATTCATTTACTCTTATACTGCTCTTTCTTTTCTCTGGATTAAGTATATATTTTATTAAAAATTCATAAGAAGTTTAGTATTATAGCAAAAAGGTTATTTGAAATAGTTTTTTAACTTTCTTTTAAAATTAGTTAAAATATTTAAAAAAAAGTTGACAAAAAATAATAGTATTAAGTTTTATAATAAAATTAATTAATATTTAAATTAAAAAGATATATTCTTAAATTAGTATTATATAAATTAATATTTTATATTAAATTCAAATATTAAGCTATTCGACTTTTGGATAAGTTAATATTAATTATCCATATCCCTTAAGTATTAATAAGGTATAAATATGGATAAATTAAAAAAGAATGAAAAAATAATTTTTATGTAAATTGTTTATTTTCCTTAATTTTAAGAAAATTTTTTTATTTTTTATTTTCAGTTACTTTTTTTTTAAATATTTTTTATTTGATATTCCAATCAATTCATATATATAAGGTTTGTTAATTTAATTAACATAGTTAAAATAAAAACTTATCTGAAAATCGAATAGTCTAATATATTAAAAAAGATAATTTTTTTTTATTATTTTTTTAATAATATAATAAAATATGTGAAATAAATGTAACTAAACTATAAGCTAGTATATTTCTTAATTTTAAAAGTATAAATTAACCAAAAAGAACATATTATTTTATAAAATTATATTTTCTATTTAATAAATTAGTTTGTATTTTCTTATTCTAAAAATAGTTTATACTTTTAACTCAGTTTATAAATTTGAACAATTTAATTTACATTTATTTATAAATTTAAAAGTTAAATATGAATAGTTTTAATAAAAATGAAATTCAATTAAAAAAATACAATTTATTTTTATTATAATTATGCTTAATTAATTAATTTTAAATAAATTAATATTATTATTCTATATTTATTTATACATTAGATTATTTTTTATATTTACAAATATATTAAATTAAATCTTGATTTATTTTTTTATTATTAGTTTATATACTAATGATAGATAATTTAATTACTTTTCATACTTTTATATAGTTTTGTTAATAATTTTATAAGCAGAATTAATTAATAAATTAATTATTTAATGTAAATATTTATATTTTTTATGTGAGTAAAATTTTAATTTTTAACACTTTTATTTCTTTATATTTTATATAAAATTTATTTTTTTTTTCCAATTTTCAAAATATCGGAACACTTTAACCATCACTTAATTTTTCAATTATATTAAAATAACTTTCAATTTTATTGTATTTTAAGTTAAGCTATTCACTGTACTTTTTTAACTCATTTTAATACAACTTTAAATCTTGTTTTTCCAAATCTTCATAAATTTATTAAAAGTTTTTTAAGTTGGTACTCATGAATTTTTCTCTGTTCAAAATAAAACATTTAAATTACTAAACCAGAATTTCATAAATTATTTTTTTCTAAAAATTAGCATATTAAATATGTTCTATTTTAGCTTTTTTTTATTATTTTTTAAATTCTATTCCGAAAACTTGCAAATGTAAATTTCTTTCATCTTCAGTTAACCCTATTTAGTCCATAAATATAGTAGAAAGCTTTAAAAATATTAACTTCATGTGTTTAGGTTAATAGTAGTAATTTTTACTCGTTTTGGAGTTTTGCACATTATTGCCCAAATCTAAGAAAAATTTTAATTTTTAAATTATATATTAAATAAATGTTATAATAAAATAAAAAATAAGTAGTTCACCTTTTTCACCCCTTTCACCTGACTGTATAATTTTGTCTATTTTGCCTAAAATTTACTTTTTTATTATATTTGGTAAGTTAAGTTATTCCAGATATCGTTCTTTATATATACTTAAAATTGTCTGTATAAAAACAGAAAGACCGTTCCAATATTATAGTAAATAATATTCTTATTCAAATTAGATTTTTTCTTCTTATTTCTGTTAATTTTGCTAATTATTTTTTATATCTTAATAATTTTTTTTCCCTACGATATCTATTTATTCATAATTAATATTTTTTTCTTTTTAATAATAAGCAATTGTATCAGAAAACAAAGATTTAACCATTTAATTTTAACTGTATTCTAAAATCCAAGTATTTGAATAAATTTATTATATAATATCATTGAAATTAATGTGCCCTTTTTTACTATTATTTTAATTTTAATAAATTAATTAACCATTATTAACTGTACTTTTGATACTGTTATCATTTAGCTAATTTAGCTTATATTGTACTGATCCGTCCTAATTATTTTACTATTACTATAAATATTAATTTTTATCTGCTTTTTTCTTTTTATTTTATTATTGTTAACTATGTTTAACTGTGGTTAAATTATTCATATCTTTATTATCAATATTTTTATTTTATTTATTTATATTAATAGCGGCTTTTTATGCTTACTAGCTATCATTCTATTTTTATTAATTCTTAAATATATTATTTTATTATGCTAAAAACTTCATTTATCTTTCTGAGCAAACAAATATTTTTTCATTATTTTGATTTTATTATTCAAATGAAAAAAATTTGGGAAATGGCAAATTAATTTATGAAAAACTGTTTTAATTATCTCTTTAAAATTAGTTTAGAAATTCCTAGTAAGGCGATAAAATAATCACTTTCTTAATATCTAAATTTAAATGTAAATAAAAGATTTATATCGAAGTTAAATATATAAAAATTTTTATTTTTTTTACCTGACTATTGCAAATTAGGGTCTGGTTTTCTTTTGCTCTATTACTATATTTATTAATTTATTTTATCTACCTGTACTTATTACTATTAGTGCTATGTATATTATTTTTATTGTTGTTATTATCTTATTTAATTTTATTAATCAAATTAAAAACTGGCTCTTCCGGCTACTCCAGCGTATGTTAAACTTATACTATTATAAATATCTTCTTATCCATTTTCCCCTTAATTTTGTGACTCGTTTTAAGATATCTAAGAATTTACTTTTTTCTAACAAATTTCCAATGACGATCCTTCATCATTTTCATCATCATCTTTCAGTATAGTTGAATTCAGAATCTTAAAAAAATTTTTGATTAAAATAATTTAAAAATTAAAAAAAAAAAAATTGATATACTTAATATTTATTATATTAAAACTAACAAATAATGATTTTTTAATTTTTTTAAATATTATAATAAATTTTTTATGTTACTTTGCTTTCTATTTTTTTTTATTGATAACACTCTTTACTTAGTTCTTCATCAGTATCATTTTCTTCTTCTTCAGATATAGAAATTGTTATATGTGTTTACTGAGAATCATTTAAATTTTAATTTTTTTATTTATTTATGTTTTTAAGCTAGCTTGAAAATTCTTCTTTAATTTCAAATATATCGTATTCTTCATTAATTTTATTATTATCATTATTATTTTTATTATCTTTTTTATTGTCTTCTTATAACATATTTTAATTTTATTCCTGTTTCTCAGACTTTTATTCTAAATTTTAAATGACCTCCTCATTTTAAACCTAATTTTATACTTAAAAACTTTTTTTATCACTATTATTTTACAAATCTTAATCTTAATCCTAATTTTAATTTTCATCTTTTTATTTTTCTACACTTGACTCTTATAAATTTTACTAATCTTTTTAAATATTGTTTTTATTTTAAAACTCATTAATTGTTTAACTTTTTTATTACTATTAGTTACTATTTTAACATTAAATTTAAGGTGAAATAACCAAACTGAATTTTTTTTAACGACTAATTATTTACTCAGGTAAAACGGGAGAATCTTATTCATTTTATTATTATGAGTTAATTTACTAATTTTCCGATTTTTCGAAATATTAACTTTTATTTTCCGACATATTTTTAGATGAAATTAAATTCTATTCATTAACTATTTCTTCTTTTTAGTCGTTATTAGTATTAATATTTTTACTTTTATTTTATTTTTTATCTTATTCTTTTTATTTTTACTTATATTTTTATTTTTACATGCTTGTTTCACTATGACTAATACTATCAGAATCATCTAAAATTAAATCATATTCATTATCATTGCCATAATTATTATTTTATTCATTTTATTATTTATTTATTTGATTTTCCTTTTACAATTAATATTATATTTCATCCTTATTTTATAGTAACTTTTAATTTTTTTCCTTATTTTATATATCTTTTTCTTATATATTATTTTATATTGAAGTTTCTAACTTTTTATCTTATTTTTTGTTTAATAATTATATTTCTTATTTATTTAATTTATATTATTCTTCTTCTATTTCCATTTTTTAATCTTGATTTTATTATTCTTTTTCTATCTCCATTTTATTTTATTCCTAATTTTATATTTTAATTTAGGATTTCGAAAAATTTTAATCTTAAATTTCATTTATATATTTAAGGCTTTCTTAATTTCTTTCAGTAATATTTTCGCTTATTTTTAATTCATATTTCTTCTCTATTTCTTCGAAAAACTATTTCTATTCGTTATAAATTTAATTCTAAATAGTTTCCTCTAAAAGCCATTCTGAGGTCTGCTTTTCTAATTTCTGCTAACTTACTATTTTTCCAGCTTCAATTTAATGTTTATCATCTTTTTAATTTTTTTCAATTTAATTACTAAGCTATTCTAATTTTTCAGAGTTTTAATTTAATTTTGCATACACATCGTCTATTTCACGTTCCTAAATTTATTTATTACTTTTTTGATTATCATTATTAAAAATATTAGAATTTTTATCAACATTTTAATCGCAATCTACAACCTATTAATACTTATTGCTTTGACTACTATTTTGGCTATTTTTTTTAGAAACATACAATTCATCTTCTTATTTATTTTTTTCACTCTTTTATTAAACATTTTTACCCAAACCAAACTATTATTACAATAATTTTAACTATAACTATCTTTCTTTCAAAACTTATAGCTTTTAATCATGCTCATTTTTATTTTATTATTACAATTATTATTATTAATTTTCATTTATTTAAATTTATCCTTTTTCTAATTATTCTTTATTATTAATATTATTATTATTTTTACCTTTATTATCGATAATATTATCGTTTTCTATATTTTTATTTTATTATTAAATTTAGCTATTATTTTCCCCTTTTTATATTTATTCTTCTACTCCCATTTAATTTTATTTTTATACTATATTTAATTGTTCATTTTCATTTTTTTATATATTTACTTAAGCTTATTCTTATTTCTCATTCTAAATTTACTATATTTAATATTAATTTGTGTTATTTTTTTCATTTACAGTCTAAATTTGATTTTCTCTCTATTATGCTTTGTTTTTTTACTCTGAACTTTTATTTTTAACTAATTACTAATTTAATTATTGTTAAAACTGCAACAATTACTGTTTTTATAGTTCCAATTAAGTTTTCTAGTTTTTTTCATTAATTTCTTTTTAATTTTCTTTTTAATTTTCTTTTTAATTTTCTATAAGCTTTTTTAAAGAACTTTTAATAATGCCTTGATATTAAATTTTAAAACATATTTAAAAAAAATTAGGATTCAATTTTTATCCTTATTCTTAATCTACTTAATGTTATTTCTATTCTTAAAATTCAGATTGTTAATTTTCTTATTTTTCTTAGTTTTCTTTATTTTGTAAATCTTATAATTATTTTTCTTATTATTCTTTTACTTGTTATTCTTCCACTTATATTTATTATTTTTCACTTTAAATTTTTTCTAATGATTTTATCTATTTTATCAAATTATCATTTTGACTTTCTTATACTTCATCTTTTTGATTATTATCAAAATTAATATTTTACTTTTCAATTTCTATTTACTTTTATTATGAATTAACAATTTCAACATTTTCATTTTAAATTTTCGCTTTTTAGTCTTAAACTTAAATTTAATCAGGCAAATTATCTTTTAATTCTTATATTTATATATGGTTTTAATCTTCATTATTTTAGACTTTTTATTCCTATTATTATATTTATTATTCTTGCCTTTAATTTTCATATTAAGCTATTTGATCATTATTTTCTATATTTTCATTTTATTACTTATTTTCAATAAATTAAAAAACTTTTTAATTTTCTTATTAATTACTTTCTAAGTCCATTTTTTCATCAACTTTTTCCTTTTAAATTTCTACTATAGGTTTAGTTTTATTTTATTCTTCTATTATCTTTGCATTCATATCATTTAAATTATTAGGTGAAAAATTTATTTGATTTTAATTTTCTTCGTTTTTTTCTTCTAATAATTTTTTTTCCCCACCGAGCAAATTTTTATTTTAAATTTTTTAAACCAATTAAGATTAATTTTATGCATTTACCAATTTAAAACCTTAGCTTTAATTTTTATTCTAAGTTTTGACTAAAATTTTATTTTTTTCCTAAATTGAATTTTTAAATTAATCTTAATCTATAACACTTTATAGCTCTTTTAAATTTTTATCCTATTTTTAATCTAATTAATTATTTAAATTTTCACACTATTTTTAAAGTTCTCTATTTTGATCTTCAATCATTTATTTGCTTTAAATTAATATTTTAGGCTTAATTTCTTAATCTAAATCTAGTATTTCAGATTATACTTTTCCAGTATTTTACTAATTTTTTCCCTTTTTAGGATCTTCTATTAATCTATTTTTTTTCTAATTTTTTTCTTGTTTTTCTTATTATTTTTACTACTTTTTACTTGCCATTGATTTTTCTTTTTAATTTGTAGATGATAAATTTCTCTCTTTATTTATTCCTTATATAGAAAAAGCTGAGTGCTACTTAGATACCTAATAGTCTATAGAAAGCTCAGAAAAAGAAGAATTTTTTCCCTATTTTTTATCCTAAATTTATTCATTTCTTAATTTGGCCTCATTTTGAAATTTTTCCGAAGTATTTCTATTTTTTAAATTTTTATCACTTTCTTGCTAATTTTGTAATTTTAACTGTGCACTTGTTTTTTTAAACCCGCTTTGTTTTTTCGGAACTGAATGCTTTCCATTTTAATTAGAGTATTTTTATGTTTATTCTTCATTTTTATTGAATATATTATTTAAATTAGTAATAACATTATTTTATTGGCTTACCGACACACTGTTTCCAAATAGTGGTTATGTATTATTGCTATTTTTATTTTGAGCATTTTATTTAGTTTGCTATATTAATTTATCTTTCACAGATTCTGGAACCCCTTTCACCAATGTTTATTTTGTAGGTTAGGTTTTTTCTAATTAAATTAAAATTTTTATTAATAAATAAATTAATATAAATATTTATTTTTTTTTGGCATTTCTTACAATTTTAATTTAAAATAAATCTCATAATAAACTATTTTTACCTTCTTGTTCTTTAAGTTCTTTTAATTTACTTTACAATAATTACAAATGTTCTTGCTCATTATTTAAACTTTTACTGTCTTGATCTCTCATTTTAAAATAACTTGGTTATTATTAAATTTAACTATTTCCTATAATTTATTATTATTAGCTCATTTATTAATCTTAACTAGATATCCGCTAAGAAATTGAGGTGCCCATTTGCTAACTATTTCCTAATTACTATGATTATTTTAAAGATAAATTTGACTTGTAGTAATTTTATAATTATTATTATTACAATTATTATAATTATTGGAAATCTTAATTAGTTTATTACTATTATTAAAATGGAAAATTGTTTTAAAATTGTTGAATAGAAATATTTGCATTTTGACCAAGTATGCTATTATTATACTATTATTAATTTTAACTATTTTCTTATTAAAGATTATTTTATTAATAATAACCTGTTTGCTATTATTATTAAGTTGGAATTTATATATGTTAATTAGCTTATTATTACATTTGTAAAAATTATTATTATTGCTAAAGCAAAAATTATCTTTATTGCTGATACTCAATCTATTATTAATTTTATTATTATTGTTGCTACTACTATTACTGTAAAAGCTAAATTTATAAAAGTTATTATTGTTACTAAAGAAACTAACTATTTTGATTTTAATTCGAAAAATCTTGATTCTATTATTGTTGATTATTATTGTTAAAATTTAGCAATTACTAAGTACTATTATTTTCATTGTTACTATTTATACTGAACTAATTATTTTATCCTTAAACCACTGCCTAAGGTTATTATTATTAATTTTATAAAATAATTTAATGTCCCATGTTATTATAATCCAATTATTTTTTCATAAAATCTTATACTTATTAAATTTATTGGGAATTCATATCGTTAAAAGAATTTTATATTATTATAGGGTTGGCTTAAACTTGATTTTACTAAGGATTTTATTGAAGTTATAAAACCTATTATTAACTTACCTGCTACTAAAATTTTTGAATTATTTATTGTTATTAAGGATCCAATTATTAATATTATTACTAAAAATGCGGCTGTTCTTTAAAAAATAGATTATTATTGTTATTATTACTATTATTATCTTATAAATTAATTTGTTACTATTACGAATTTTTTAATAATTATTGCTAGTTTTGAAAAGGAGATTGGGCTTAGGATTGTTAATAATTTTACTAATTCTGTTGAAATTAGGCCGAATTTTAGGTTAATTAAGGAGAAATATTTTATTATAATTATTAAGGATTTAGTTATAATTAATTTTAAAAATAATGTCCCCCTTTTTATATATCCTAAATGTTTTAAATATTATTATTATTTTGACTACTTTAATTTTTATTTTATGAAGCTGATTATTATTAATTATTGCAAAAAATTAGCTGATTTTGGATTTAGTTACTTTGTTACATATTATTACCTGAAAATTATTATTGTTATGACTATAATTATTAAATAAAGGGCTATTACGATTAGGATGGGTACTGTGATTGAACCTATTATTTTTAAATAATGGTTATATTAAAGTAAAATATAAAATTAAATTTAAAAATTGATTACAAAAAATAATAATACTTTTTCAAAAAAAATTCTATATTATTATATTGATATGATATTTCTTTTGTTTATTTATTTACTTATTTATCGCTATTTTCTTGACTTTAAGGATATTAAAATTAATTCATCTGAATTGGAACCTATCCTGTCAAATTAATGCCATATTACTAATTTATTCCATTTTAAACCTAATTAAAATTTTAATATTACGGCTATTAATTCTACAGTAATTAACTTTAAGTGTGTTTTGCTTATGTTAGAATAGGTTATATATTTTAGAATTAAAATTCAGAATAATTATTCATTCTATTTTTGTAAAAATTTAGTGATTTTTTTTTGTTTCACCTTTTAGTATATTAGAAAAATAGATACTATTTATTTTTATTTTTTTTCTTCTCTGTTGTCTTATTTTGTTTTATTTTATAATACTATATATATTTTGCTTTTTATTTTATTTTTCAATAATTTTTTTATAATTTATTTGGGAAAATATTTAATCATTCCTAAAATAAAATACACAATTAATAAAATAGTCATTCAAAATATTTATTTATTAAATTAGTATATTTTTTTTATTGGCTATTAAATTAATTAGTAATTGTTTTTGTTTATTATTTTATTTATTATTTTATTATTATTTACTTGAACTCATCCAATAATAATATATTTGTATTTATATTGATAATTATTTACTAATCATTTTCTATTAATATCATTGTTTTACTTAATAAGTATATAAATAATTACTTTTAAGTTCAAAATTGAAAAATATTGCAACAATTATTGACTTTATTATAAATAAATTATACTACTTTAAAAACTATAAATATAAATTATAATTTATAAAATTAATATGAATTATTTATTATTATTTATATCAAATAAAGTAAATTAATACAATATTCTATTGTAATTTATATCTTTTTATATAAATTAAATTTATTAAACATAATATAAAATATTTATATGATATAAAAATTTTATATAATATCATACATAAATTAAAAATTTTTTAAATAGTAGAAATAATAAATTAAATTGCATTTTCAACTATTTCTCATATCTGAAATTTAAAAGTATGTGTTTATATTTTAATTTATGTTTTTTTTGCAGCAAGGTTAAAATGAATATTAATAAGAATTAAAATTTTTATTATTAATTTATTAATTATATTGATTTTCATCTATTAATTATTTTTCGCAAATAAGATAGTCACCACTATTGACATGCACAAGTTAAAATGATAAGTCTTTCGCCAAAAATTAATTTTTATTTAACTCATTTCCGATAATTTTAATTTAAAAATAATCATTTTCGAACTCTATTTTATTTTTATCTTTAATATCCAGCTTTATTAAATAAAATTACAATTTATATTTTAAAAAAATAACCATTAAAAAAATTACAAGAATTACCTTTAGAAATTTATTTATTGGACAGAAATTTTCCTCCCCACTAACTAAACTCTATTCATTTTCCAAATTTCTCAAACTTATTATATCATTATGGCCTATAAAATTACCCTCTTCGTTCTTTATATAATCTAAGGTGTCTTAAAAATAATACTCCAAATTAATCCTCCACTAATCTTCTGGATTACCAGCTATAAATAAATAAATTACATGTATAATAAATATATAGTTTTTATTTTAATTATCTATAATTTTTATAAGGCAAATCTCGCTTTTTACAAAAAATTTTAATATTTTAATATTTTTTTTATATTATATATTTATTACAAATTTGTTCAGACACTTATTTAACAGCAATTTGCTCCACTGAATGCTTTTAATTTATTTAATTGTTTTATATACCTAAAACACAGCCCGAACTACTATGTTTTATAACCAATACTTAATTATCTTTTATATTTTAATCAACTTTTACTTTTTTAAAATCAAAAGAATTTTCTGCATCTTATAATAAAATTATATCACCTTCATTAAAATTATCATAAATCCGACAACCCACTTCATAATGTCTAAAGTTATAATATTATATAAATTAAATCAATTAAATATATTATAGTTTTATTTTATTTTATTTATTTAAACTTTACTTTTTAATTTTTTATTAATTATTTGTTAAATTTTTGTCCTACTTTAATAAATACATATTAAAATTTAAAATATAATATGTACATTAATAAATTACTTTTATTCCTAGTTTACTATCTACTCTGTACTATATATTACTTAATTATAAAACTTGCCAAAAATAACTATTTCATTATTCAATTCTATACATTTATTTCCATTTACATCAACTAAAACAAAAACAAATCTATATAACTATTAAAATATAGTACTATTTTCATTTTTGGGAAATTTTGTAGCAACAAGTTCGTTTAAGTATTTTGTCTTTTATGCTTCATTTGGATTAGATTAAAATAAATAAGAATTTGTTTAATTATGCATTATAACAACTTCATCGCCACTATATATAAGCTATTCATTCATTCCTTTGCCTATATTTTTAAACTTTTCTTCGAATTTTTTATCGCTATCAAGCTTTATAAATAAAAAAATTATAAAATAAGCAAATTTAAAATTAAATCTAAAAATTATAGTTTATTTAAATTTTAATTAAAAAAATTTGTTTAATTATCTAGTATTATTTGTTTTTTTATAACAATATATTTTAAATACCTTATAAATTGTGAATTAATTATCTTAAAATTCCTCTTAATCATTTGAAAATATCATTTATTCGACCTAATTATTCTTATTTTTATTGTTTTATTTATTACTGTTGATAAAATGAGTTGAAAACAAAAATCTTTACGATTTTTTGAATTTTATTCTAACAATCTGTCCTGAATATAGTATATCTTATTTTTCCTCTAATTGTTACCCACTCTCTTCGTAAACCAATTTAGATTCTGCTAATCTAATAATATCCATTTTAAATACTTTTTTAATTTAAAAAAACTTAAATATTATTAATTGGTATATAAATGCTTATTTAAAAAATATATAACTTTTATTTTACCTAAATCTTTTATTTCAATTATAATTTCAAATTTATTTTATATTGTATGATGATTTAAAATTTTTTTTTTTTTTTTGTTTATTTATATGTACTTGTAATATTTAATATTTAATTTAAATTATTATTCTTATTCTTTTTCAATTATCGCAAATAGTAAAATAATTTATATAATAATACTAGTATTTATTAAATATAAAATTAATAACGTAAGTAATTTAAAGATAAAATGACGATTAAAATTCCTATTAAAATAATTATTATTATTACAAAAGATAATTAAAAAAATAAATTTTAATTATAATATTTTATTTTTAAAAAAAAAATAAAAGAATTTTTCATGAATCTATTAATTTTTATCTTAATTCCTGTAAATCAGAAAATTCTTTATTATTTTTATTAAAAATTGAATCCTATTTTTTCCCTATGTACTCTAATAAACTATAGCATATTCCTTCACCCATTTGTTCAAAATCACTGATTCTCATTTTATATCTTTTTAATTTTGGCTTTTTGCTACAAAACGCTAATTATTAACATTCCTCCATTTTAGTATAATATGTATAATTACACTAATTTTTCATGTAAAATATATAAATTAAATATTAATTTAATATGATAAAAATATTTATACAATTTAATATCAATTACTTCAACTGTATAACTTAAATTTATAGATGTTGATAAAAATATATCTGATTTTCCCACACCCTACAAACAATCAATAACATTTTTCTTTTCGCTTAATTGTGTATCTTTATTTATTTAATTATTATTACTACTAATATCATTATTATTAATAATGTCATTTTTATTATCAATATAATTATTTCCTTCAACATTTTTAATATTTTTTTATTCTAAATCTGGTTATTCATCACTTAATTGCTCCTAAATTTGAATTTAATTATCTTATTTTGGCTTTGAATATTGTATATTTTATTTAGATGGGTGAATAAACTAAATTTAACTTTAAGTTTAATTTGGTTTCTTTATATTAAACCCACATTTATTATATTTAAAACATTTGACATAATAACTCATTATTTTAGGTATAATTTTTATATCTGCTTTGATCTCTTTTATATTGTGAGTGTTACCATACATAAATCCACCTAAAAATTTAGTTTGTTTATAATTAATTACTATTATACATATCAAATAGAAATTAATTTTTTATTAAATTTAAACCTTAATGATTAACGTGCGCATGTAAGTCAAAAAAAGCAAATAATTTATTTTATTTATCTAAATCTTTTGCAATTTTCAATAATGCATTATTTCCTGGAAATAAACTGGGCATATCTTAGCATCTATATAAATTATTAAATAAGAAATTAAAATTTTTTAAAAACTACTAAATTTAGTTTAAATTGTAAAAATAGTTATTATTATCTTATATTACGAATTATAGCATCTGTTTAAATCATTACCATAATGGTCCAACCTATAATGTCCCTATATAACACCATCAGGGTTTAATATAGGAATAAAAACAAGAACAAATTCATTTAAAAAGTTTTTCGCATCTTGGTTATCTTTCTAAAATTATAAAATATATAATTTTTTTTTTATCTTTTATTATATATATTAATTATTTTACTAGTAAAAAGTTAATTATTCCTCGAAGCATATAATTAGCAGGTGTCTCGCCCGCATGAATCCTACAACCTATTAGCACATATTTTTTATTTTTGAATTTTTATGGCCTTTAAAATTCACTCTCGCTATTTATGCTATATTTTCCACTCTATTTACTTTTATTACTACTATTACTATTACCCATATAATCATTTCGGTGTTTTGGAAATAAATTTGGCCAGCTGAAAACTTCCTCTTTTTCTTGTAAATTAATGTCTTTTTTAGATGAAATCGTAAATAATTCAATTTTATTCTATAAAACTGAATAAGTGAGTAATTCTTTATGAAAGTAATATTAATTCGGTTTTTTTTTAAATTCATACTCTATATTTCTTTACCATTTCTAATTATGTTAATAAGACCATGGATAAGTAAAAGCTATACTATATTCGGTATTTGCTTCTAAATTTACAGTAAACTCAATATCAAATTATTTTGTTTATTTTTTGACCCTGAATAAATAAATAAAATATTTTAAAATAACAAATTTATAAATAATAGTTAACAATGTTACAAATAAATGAAATATCCTGAAATCTTACTATCATATATATATATTAAAAATTAACAATTACAAACTTCTAATAAATTTTAAAAAATAAAAAATATCTAATACAAAAACAAAACAAAAAAATATGTAAAATTAAAAATTAAATTATTATAATAATATTAAATTAATTAATAAAAAAATTTTAATAACGTCTTACCTTACGCAATTAGTTTACAAATACTCCCATTATTTTTTTCCTCTTTATTTAATCAAAATTTCTTTACCCTCTTTATATTATGTAAAAAAAATAGGAAAATTAAAATCTAATAAAGTCAAAGTGACTTCCATATCCAATTAACTATAAACTCTAAAATAAAACCAACATGAAGTTCCTTGGTTTAAAGGTCTATTTGCATCTTTTGGAAAAAATAATTGATAACTATTATTTGATATTTATTTAACTGACTTCAAATTTCCTTAATCAAAAGTAGACCAAAACCTTATTAACTTCTTTTACTAATATTTATTAATAATTTACTAAATTTATGTTTAAAAATATTCTTTATTATATATTATGTGTAATTAAATAATAGTATGAAGAAAAATTATGAAGATAAAAAATATGTATAAAAATATATAAAATAATTATTATTTTTAAATTTATGTATAAATCTATTATACCTTATTTTATTGATCACTTTGGTCTTATAAATTTAATGTAAAACTTGTGTCAGATTTAAATACTGAATTAGCTAAAACTTATTTTTGTAAAATTTCGGTTTAACTAATTTTTTCAACGAAATTTTTTTACTCTTCTTCTTCTTCCTCATTTTCTGCCTCCTCTTAAATTTCTGATATATTTTTTTGCCTTGAAAGAAATTGTGCATTTTTTTTTTATTCCATATTTGTTTATTTCGTGATTTAGGTTTTCTTAATTTAACTTTTTTATATGTTTTTATTTTTTTATTTTTATTTCTTCTTATTTTTTAATTGCTATTAATAAAAATAAACAATAATATTTCTATATTTTATATATAAACTTCTAGTGTTATTTTGAAATTTACTATAATACTCTATAAATCAATCATTTTAATTAAAGATATTCTTACTATCTAATTTATTGGTTTATATATTCAATTATGTTAAAATAATATTTAAAATGAATAATACTTCAATATCTATATGATTTTAACGACCTCTATTATAAAATCTTAAAAAATATAATAAAAAATTCGTAATAATTTAAATATAAATATAGCATGTATAATAATTTAAATTACAAATAAAATTCCTTTATATTTATTATTTTATATCAACTAATAAATATATCTAAATTTAAAATGAAATTAAATCTAGTAAACAAAATATTTTATTTATTTTAATATTCTTTTTTTAAGAACATTATTTTTAATTAATTTCACGTCTTAAATTAATCAAAATAATTAAAAAAAAAACTATTTTTGCCAAAGATAATTTGTAGTTTAAAGAAAAATAGATACTCTGAAAATACTTATAAAATTCGGTTTTTCTATATAAAAATAATATTCAAATTTTATGTAAAAGTTTTTTAATAAAAAACAATCTTATAAATAATAGTAAGATAGTATTGATGAACAAGAAAATTAAATACAATAAACATAAAATTCTAATTAATAAAATGTAAATAAAAATGATTAAAGAAAAAATAGTATATATCTATTTGATTAAAAAGTTAATTTATAAAATAAGTTAAATATTCTTAAGATTTATATCTCAAATTTTATTAGCGATTTTCAATAACTTATAAAAGTAATCAATAAAAACTGAATTTATTTTTTCAATTCTCTTTAAGATCATTTATAAAAAAATTTAAACAAAATTTAATGCAGTAGAATAATATTATAAATATAATTTATAGAAAACACAAAAGGAAGATATAAAAATTTTATTTAAAGAAATTTTAGAAAAAGAGAAAAGCTAACGAAACGATGCAGAAAAATTATTTCTTTCAACTTAATTAAAAAACTACTCTTTTTTCGATGAGCTTGAAAATAATTTTGGCACAAAATACTTTAATAAAATTGCTTAAAATATATAATATGTGAATGGTATTTATTTTAAAAATTTTAAATTAAAAGTTATAATATTATTTAATTATATGTATATATTTTTTATAATTTCAGTGACCAAAGACCAAATTTTAGTTAAATAAAATCAAGAATAAAAAAGTATATATTTGATCATTAGTGGGTAAATTCAGTTATTTTAATGTCAAAGTGAAGAAAAATTAAATTTACTTAAGAAATCTTTGCAATAAGTAAAACGGAAATCAATTATGTTTAATATAATAAATTAATAAACTTCTGAAATTAAAAAAATTTTGAATAAACATGCATAATTTTAATAGTCATTAAATGAGTAACTAAAAATAATTTTAAAAAAAAATATTTATTAGTTTATTTAAATTGAAATAATTTTTAAATAGAGGTTAAATATATGGATCATTATAATTATAAAATGGAGAATAAAAATAAATTTCTAATTAAATAGCCTTGGCTTTAAAAGATTCTCTTATCATTATGTTAAATCCTGATGATTATAAATTATTGCTTAAAATAATATAAGTAATAATATTACAATTATATAAAAATTTTTACTTAAAGCTTATTTATGTTTAATTTCATTTATCTAGGGAAGAAATATTGATTAAATGATGAAAATTCTTAAAAATATTTGTTTTTTTAAATCATGGGACATTTAGTCGATATAAAAAAATATTGGTATGTTCACATAAAAAAAGATAGAAAAAAATTTATATGTATATAAAGAAGGACATGAATCTCAACTTTTATACATTGTATTAAAAGGTTAATTTTAACTAGTAAAAAAAGTTGCCATTGAAAATCCAAATTTTAATTAAAATGAGGTCGATATTATAAGCAACTTTAATTAAAATTAGCATAAGTAGATTAAAGAGATATCAATAATTAACTTAGAATAGGGGGAAGTAAGCAAATTTATTGTTATATGTATTATAAAAATTAAAAAATAAAAATACATACAATCAGGCTAAATAATATTAATTATATATAGATTTTCGGTGAGGAAAGTTTTTTAAAATTAAATAAAAGAGAATATAGTGTAAAAGCTGTGTAATTAGATTGCTAAGTTTTGGAATTTTCAGAAAATGAACTTATTAATAAAATTTTTAAAAAAGACTCTGATGATAGGAATATTAATTAATTTCTTAACATCTTATTAGATAAATAAAAATTCAGAAAAGATAGGCTAAATTAACTTCTTTATAGTTAAAATTCTTAATATTAACTTTAAAGATAAGGAACAAATTTTAAATACTAAACCTACAATTAATAAAATTCAACTTAAAACAGAAGACAATTTATATCATAATTTTAAGATGATTTAAATATTTCTAAATTTAAATCTTACAAATCTTAACCATGCAACTTATAGAAAAAATAATATGACTAACCTTTATAATAAAATTAGAATTTATAATAAAATAACAGTATTTAAAATAAAATTGATTTTAAAAAATTTTCTAGTTTTAACAATTCTAACATTGAAAAATATAAATTAATTTAATAAAAATAAATAAATAATGATAAAAAAGATTTTAATTTTAATTTTTCATAAAATAAGTAAAATAATTGTAATAATAATTAAAAATTGTTAGCGAATTAAAATACGTAAGGTATATCTAATTAAACTAATGTAATAAAATTGTTTAAATTAAATTCTATTGTTGCAATTTTTTTATTCTAATAATAGTTATAACTTTATTTTAAATATATTTTAATAATTAAAAGGAAAATTAACCAAAAAAATAAAGTTATGGTAATTTTAATTTAGATAATTCATAAGCATAATCAAAAAAATTAAATTAAAAGGTAAAATATAAATATTTATTAAATTAATAAAAATAAATTTGTATAAATATTGACCTAAAAATGCATATATTAGGAAAAATACAACCAATTTACACGAAATCTGAAACTTAAAAGAAATTCCATGGCTAATATAGGGGAGATTAGTAAAAATAAACTTAATATTGACTTATATAATTAAGATGATTCTTCAAGTAATAAATAATATAAGTCTAGCTTTAATTCGCCAACTTACAGTATTATCTACCATATTTTAACTTTTTTTAATAAATAAATAAATAAAAAATTTTTAAAATTTTTTTAGAGTCTTTTAATTTTAGACCCAAAAGTTCGAGAAACAGGAGCTAGTCCAATAAAAGACTGACAATTCTTTAATAAATAAGGTAAATATCATTATTTAAATATTATTTTTATAATTAATATTTCAAAATATTAAATACTATATAGCTCTTTGGACAATTAAGTCAAAAACACATAAAATATATCAAAAATAGAAGAAATTATAGATTAAATGTCCCCTAAAAGTAGAGAAAATATAAAATATTCAAATTAAATATCTAATAAAAATTCGCCTAAGTTATCAATAAAAATCCCTAAAATTTAAGAATTAATGAATTTAAACTAGAATTTTACCCCTGATCAAACTAGATCATCATTTATTTCTTTTCATAAATGTAAATATTTTATATAAATTTTAAAATATTTAATAATTAATTAATAAATATAAATATGATATAAAGATAGTCAAAAATTACCTTCTGAAAAAGAAAAATCCATATTTTAATAAAGAATTGAAAATGCTAGAAAATAATAAAAATAAAATTAACTTTAAGAGAAAATAAACGCATAAAAAATATATGAGGAGTAATTTTAATAAAACTATTAAAATTATTAGAATAATCTGAAAAAACCATTTTTTGATTTTACAAGAGAGCAAAAGTAATTTGCTTTACAACTCAAAAAATAAAATTAAAATAATTCTTTAAATTTCATTAATTAATAGTTATTATCACCTAGGTAATAAATGTAAATTAATTCTCCAAATATTTCTTTTACAAGTTATGGAAAAACTGAAAATTTAGAAAAAAATTTTAGTTCTAAACAATAAAAGTACAATCTAAATGAAAATAATAATGAAATTTAATATCAAAATAATTTAGATTTTAATGAAAAATTTAATTAAAATAATAAATTTAAGACATTTACAAACTACAATGATGATAAAAGATTATTTAAAACTGATAATTTTTAGACTTATCATAAAAATTGTTTAACCGAGAGGAATTTATGCACAGATTCAAATAATTAATTCAATATTAATTAAAAAAATTAATAATCATTGTTATAAAAACAAGTTAATAACGAAAAAACTAATATTTAGCCGATTTATTAAAACAAATAAAAACAAAGTTTACATATATAAAAACTTGGCCTAAAATCTCAAGATATTCCACCATAATTAAGTCAAAACTAAATAATTATTTAATAAAAGCTTAACTTTGACGAAAACAATTTTTAGTATAGATAAAACTCAGATTCACAAAATAATAATTAGTTATAAAAATAATTTAATTCTAAAAATAAAAATATAAATATTAAATAAGAAGACAAAGATTTACAAGAAGTAATATAAATATTAAAATCATATAACCAGTATTATGAATTTGAGCTTAAAGATAAAATTGAAAATCTAGATAAAATTGAAAAAATAAAAGATGATAATTATAAATAAGATATAGAAAATTTCAGTATTATTTCTATTTTGCATAAAAATGTAAAAAAACTTTTTATTAAATTTGGTAACTCTTTTTTTATTTTTTTTATTTTAAATAGCAAAGCATCGAACACAAAAAATATTTAAATAAATTTTACAGTAAATTTTAAATTTAATAAAAATAAAATGATACTAAAGATGATTAGAAAATTCTTGATAACGAGGCTAATGAAACCAATACTAATAGGCTTGAATTCATATCTAAATTCAACAAATTAAAAAAGCTTTTTAAAGCTAACCCAGTAAAATTCAATCATTATGTAGATTTAATATACAATATGGAACAAGACATCGAATAATACAAAATAAAAAAATAAGAAAAATTTGAGAAAAATTATAATTTTAAAAACCCAAAAATGTTTGATGACCTAGCAAACCTTGATGAATTTTACAATAATAAATGTATAAATTAAATTAATAATTAAAAGAAAATAACCAATAAAGTAAAAAATAAAAATCAAACCAAGGATTTTAAATAAAAAAGCTAAAAAGATTCAAATTATATATATTAGAACTTATCTTAATAATAAAATAATAAATCTCATAATAATGTGATATCTAGGTTTAAAAAATATAATAAAACTTTACATTAAGACATTTTTAATTCTTTTTAACCATAACTAAAGATCTTAGATTTGAAAAATAAAATTGCTGACAAAAATTAGGAAATTGATGAAACCCAATAATTATAAAAAAATGAAAAAAATAAATAAAAAATTTAATTTACAGATTTTATAGAAAATATTGCAAATAATAATGTCTTTCCTGAATACACAATTAAATCAGATAGAAATGAAAAAAAAGATGAAATTAAAATAAAGAGTTAGGAAAATCAATCATAGTATAAATATTTTAAAATTTTTATTTATATTAAATTATTAAATATATTATTAAAATTTAAAATAATGGTTTTAATAAATAATTAATATTAGTCATTTTGCAAAGTCAAGTCTAGATATGCTACAGTAATAAGATTAAAATATAAATTAAAATTTAAAAGTTCAGAAACAGGCACCTTTAACTGATAGATATCAATAATTAAAATAAAATGCAAATTAAAAATAGTTTGACTTTAAAATATAGAAATTATCTTTAAAAAATTATTAGGATTAAATATCACATAATTCTTCACAAATAAAATAATATAATAAAAATGAATATACACAATAAAAGTTTGTAAATACCAATTCTGAGATAATAAAAAGGCCAAATATTTAAAATAAGAAAATATAAGTAGGTGACAAAAATAACAAATAATAAATTAATTTGAATTTTAGTTAATAAAATTAATTTTAACCTTATTTCAAAAATTTAAGTCAAACCTAAAATGAAATAACAGATAAAGGTATTTAATATATTTAAGGCATATAATCTAATTAAATTAAAAAAGATACCCAAAATAATTAAAATACTAACAATAGAAAATTAAAAATTTTAGATAAAAAACCTATAAATTAAAGTTATTATCAAACTTAAAATTAATTTTAAAATAACTCTTAACCTCCAATATCAAGTCGGTCTTCTTATACCATACGTGAGTTAAAGAATTAAATTGAAATTAGTAAAGGAATTAAGAATAATATTAATAAAAGTGATTATCTATAAATGGAATCTAATTAAGATTAATATTAAAGATAAAAATTAGATTTTAAATAACTTAAATTAAAAACGCATAAATACAACCAATCTTTGTAATTTAAAAGAAATTTTCATTTTTGAACAACAAATTGTGAAAAAATCAATGAGTTTTTATTAATATATCAATATATTATTAAATTTGTATATTATTAAATTTAATTTATATCTAAGTATGTACATAGTATAAATATTAAGTTATAAGATTTGAAGTTTATTTAAAAATAATATATAAATATAATTTAATGATATTTATATTATGAAAACCAATATATTAGTAATCTTTTATAAAATACAAAGATTTCTAAAAAATAGGAAGTATTAGATTAGTTATTTTTATATATTATTATTCCATCAAATTTTTTTTATAAAAAATAAACTTATTTACTCTCTCATTTGTTAAAATGGTTTCTCATGATTACTATTAATTATAATATATTTCTTAATTACATATATTATAATAAAATACAATACCTATATACTGATTAACATATATATATTAATTAATTAAAATATATAGTTAGAATATATATATAAATTGAAGGATCGATTTACTTTTGCTAAGAATTAATTAATTTTATGACGAAAAAAAATAAAATTTAAAAGAGTTATTAATTGTATCAAAATAATAATAAATATATCTAAGGATAGTAACTTTTTATCAAACAAGTTTTAATCAAGTATAAGTATTTTATAAAAAAGACAATTAAACATTATATTTCTTAATAGACGCAATTAAAAAAAACCTATAACTACCTAATAAAATAAGCTTAACAATATATATTTAATATTAAAATGTTATAAGTAATTTAGTAATTTTATCATAAAATAATTTAATATATAAAATATGTTTTTTAATTGTTTCTATCCTTAAATTTAAAAATTATTAAATTAATTTATTAAAAATGCGACATAGTTTATAATTTATTTAAGGATGATAAATTTTTATACATTTTTTTTGAAAATTTAATTTTTATAAATTATTTTTGATTTAATTTACTATTTTTACCAATTTTATTAACCATATTAATAATTTAGAAAATTTTATTAACAAATGTGCTCTTAATTGTATCAAGAATATTGCTACAAGAAATTAGATATTATAACTAAAATAAATTTAATTCTACTCAATATTTATATCATAATCAAACAAATATTTTAATATTGAAGTTTGGAATAAAGCATGAAGTTAATAAAAATCATAATCAATTTAAATAATAAAATAAATGATAATTTTAGTTGAAAAAAATCTATTAAATAAAGGAATTTATTTTTACAAAGTTAAATTATTTTATAAAACCCTAAGGCTCAAATTTTAAAAATATTTAAAATAGTTATTATAGCAAATAATTTATGTTTGCAAAAAATATTCCAATTTATAAGATGATGGGAATTTTTATTTATTGCTTCCAAAAATGTAAATTTTATTAGCAAACTAGGTTATTTATATCAAAATAAGTGAATAAATTCATAGGATAAAATAGTTTCATTTCAATGTACGAATACATATTAATGAAGTAATATACTTATGATTGTAGAAATATACAATTTTTTTAAATAATTCAAAAAATTTTATCAAAATTACATTAAAATTAGTAAATAGATCTTAATTACCTCAAAAAAGTCTTATTAAATAGACCAAATGATTGACTTTATCAAAAACTTTAATTATATAAAAAAGAATCCTCAGAATAATATTAAAAAATTATTGAAATTCAAAGAAATTAATATTTTTTAATAAAGCTAAATTTATTTTAGATAAAAAATAGAGTTATATTTGATTTTTTAATATATAAAATTGAATAATTATTTTAGATTATAGATCAAATATATTTTGTTTAGTTCAAATTTTTTTACAAAAGTATATAATTTATTTTAATAAGTATATAATTTAATTTCTTAAGAAATAAAATAAAAATGAAAATAGTTATTTATATTAAAAATAGTATATACAAATTGTAATTTAGTATTAATAAGATTTAATATCAAATTTTTCCTTTTATTTTATAAGTTTAAAAGATTAGCTATAAAAACAACTTTCAAAATAACTAAGAATTATAAATTTTTTACAGGAATTAATTAATTACGCCAGGAAAAATAATTTTAAAAAAAGAAAAATATAATTAATTAAAGTAAAAATTATAAAGAAAGAAGAAAAATAAATAAATATTAAGAACTATAACATTTCAAGGTAGTTTAGTCTACATTTTTTTTACTAAAAAAATGTAATAAAATATATTTTAATATAATTGGTATACCTAATTTTCTATGGAAATTTTTTAGCCTTACTCTTTAACCAAATTAAAAAATATTTTATAATGATAAAAATGTAAAATTTATTTTATAAATTATATTTAAATTTGTTTAATTTTAGTAATTTAAAAAATAAATAATTACAAATAATGTGTCTTTATTTCTTACAAGATTTTACCAATTTTTCAATAATTATTGTAAGAAATATAAAATGGTATACTTTAAATTCTTAAAATTTAGTATAGTTTATTTATATAAAAAAAAAATACAACATTATAAAATATTTATATATATATTTAGAGAAGTAAATTAATACAGACATAAAATTTTAAAAAACTCATAAAATCCTATATTTTCAATATATATTTTAAATCCAGATATAAAAATTAATTTTAAAAAAATTTTTTTGGCTTTCAATTGGAACATTTATATTTAAATACATAAAATAATTTTTTAATGAAAATTTATTAATATATATAAACAGAAAAAAATATAGAAAATAAATGTATTATAGATGCAAAAATTATTCTAATTTAATCATTTTGTTTCCAGCATTCCTAGTGAATAAATTAAAATTTATATTATAACATAAAAAAAAATAAAAAATTTTGTCAAGTATAATAAAAATAAAATAAAAAAAATACTAAAACAATTTAATTTTCTAGCTTTTTATAATACATATAATTAACTTAAACTATAATTTTTGTCTATAATAATAAATGGAGTACGATCATGATAGTGCTATGGATTATTTTTAAGCTTAAAACGACCATTTATTTTTTTTAAAAGATAAGAATAAAAAATCAGATCCTCATTAATAATACACTAAATTTTAACATTTATCAATGTTAAAAAGCCCTTAAAAAATTAATTAACTCTAGATACTGAACAATAATTAGACAAATTATTCATATGAATATGGAGAGAGACAAAACTTTCCTTAAATTTTAGAACCTATCTTACCTAAAGAATAAAAAAATGGATTTTTTAAATGTAAAAATAAAAAAAATAAAGATGTAAATTAGTTTAATAAAAATGAATAAAAATATCAAACTGAGGATAAAAAAAATAAAGTCAATATCATTTCATCATCTTCATTTATTGAAATTTCTGCTAATACGGAAACAGATGATTAAGATAATAATAATTAATATTTATAATATTATAATAAAATGCAAAAAAATGTATAAGACTAGGATATAAATTATTATAAAAAATAAAATATGACAAATGATTGTTTAGTATTAAAAAATTAATAATAATAAAAAACATATGAAGACACTGAAAATGATAGTAATGAATAAATTATCGTAGTAAAAAATAAAAGTGTAAATATAAATATTGAAATAGAACCGGTTCACGCTCAATAAAAAATTGTTCACTATATAAGTTTTTTAAATGATTACTTTTCTAGGTATTATTATATATATATTACTATTTTAATGTAAATTATTTTTAAAATATTATATATTCTAAAGGGAAACAATCAATACTTTTGCACAAATCTCGTAAGAAATTTAAGCTTTGTATTAATCTTCTTTTTAGAGCAACATTCAATAAAAAAATTACTAAATTTTCTTAAAACAACTTAGACCATCTATTGAAATATTTGCCAAGTAATTTTATAATTAAATTTATTATAATTTTTAATAAAACTTTAATTCTATATATTAATACAATTTTTTTAAAAATGCAGATATAATGATATATAAAGTTTTATATTAGTGTGGAAATCATTATACTCGGAATATATAAGTCAGAAAAATTTTAAAATCAGATATGAATAGATATAATAACCTTAAATTAAAATTAAAAATTAATTTTATTTAAAGGATAATAACTGGTTTACGAGAATAATTTAAGAAAGAGCTTTAATAATGATGAATTCTATTAATCATTTAAGATAAATGCCAAATAAAATTTTATGGGAAAGTTGGAGACAAGTAGAACTTGAATAATACTGGCATTATTTTAACGGAGTTAGGTATCACTGTATTTCTAAAAGAGGATTTCATAAATCACTTGCTAAATAGTAATTTTTTTTTAAATATTATTTTATTACATAATAAATTTAACAAATTCTCTTTAAATATACTTAAATTAATTATTTAAAATAAAGGCCAGATGCTATTGTTTTAAAAGAAAATAGTGGGAGCTTACATTACTTTAGGTAAAATTAACAACTAATTCCTGCATGTTCCATATGTCATCATATAGGCGAATACTATTTGAGAAAAGTATAATATTACAGATTATTTGTAGCTGCTCTTAAAAACTTCAAAAAAAAAAGTTTATTTAGAAAAGAAATTTTATTAGAAATGCTTTTAGAATTTTTAACAGATAAAAAAACACTGCAAAACCAGATTTTCTTCCTTTAGAAACCCAAATTTTTAGATAAAATTGAATAAATGAAAATTAAATAAAAAGAATAGGAAGAAAGCTTAAAATAGATGAAATAATAAAAATTAATTGAAAAACGTGGAAGTGAAAATATTTAAAATGATAAAGATAATTAAGAAAATGATGATGATGATAATTCATATTTGGAAATAGAGCTTGAATAAAAAAAAACTTAAGATTATAATATTTAAAATTCACCTAATAATTAAAAAGTTTAAGAATATTAAAAAATTCCTGGTACTAATTAAAATTAAAAAGTAAATATTGATATTACCGGCGATAATTTTGTTAAAAATGATCATTAATTTTAATTTGAAAATGAAATAAAAAAAGATATGGATAAACCAGAATAGGTATATATTTCTAGTCAAGATTAATTAAAGTAACTCTTGGAATAATAAAAAAATTAATCTAAAAATAAAAAAACTATTAAATTAAGCTAGAAGCTTTTAAAACAATTATTGAAAATGTAATAAGAAAATGATAATTAAGATAGTGATTTAGAATAAAGTAGTGAGAAGCTTTACACATAGAATTATAAAAAAGATAATAATAAAAAACCGAATGAAAAATTAAAATTTTAAGAAGTTTTATAATAATAGTAGTAATAATAATAGATTAAATAACCGACAATTAATTTACAATAAAAAAATGCAAATTAAAAAATAAACTAAGATGAAAATAAAAAATTTGAATTTTAAAATAAAGAACAATAATCTGAGCAAGGAATATCTGAAGAAGTGAAAGATGGATTAGAGTATAATTGGCAAAGCAATTTAAATAAATTAAAATAAATATATATAAATCCAAAAAAATACAATCAATTATCCTAAAAGCCCATTTCCTAAGATTAAAGCATGGGTTCGCATTAAAATATAAATTTAAATACATAAAATTAAAACAAAATTAAAGAGGATACTCAATAAATTATATTTACTAATAATCATAATAATAAAAATAATGCTTAAAAAAATATGTAAAAATACAAAGAATGATAATAACTTTATAATTATGTTAATAATACTATAAAAAAATTTTAAATAATATAAATGAATAGATAATTTTCATTTTTTAAAGTATATTTTTTTATGTCAGAAATATATTATTTATAAACAAAAATCTGAATATTAATTTATGAACTAATATTTTTTTTATATTAACTAAATTATATTTTTGTAACGAAGATTTATAATATAGGTAATCAGTTATTATTTCTTTCATTTAATTGCTTTTCTACTTCTTCTATATCTATTTTTTATGATTAATCTTATTAATTTTAACTTTATAATTGCTGATTATATTTTTCTTCTAATTCCATAGTATTTTCATTTCCTTAATTTTATTAAAATGAAGCATAATCATCAAAAGATGGGAATTACATTTCAATTATTTTATTTTCCTACTTAATTTATTCTAAACTATTTTACGCTGTTTATTATAATATTTCTCTTATAAATTTAGTCATTTAAGTTACTTTCAAGCTTGCAGTTTAAATCATTCTATATATGTGTTATATTTATTTAATATATATATATAAATCAAATTTATCAAAGAATAAGATTTAAAAATTAAAAATTATCTCAATTTATTTTAATTACATAGATAAAATACTAGGATCAATAGGTGCACCTCCAGGTTTATGGATATTACATATATCTTTATAAATATTCATGGTAATAGTAATTCTACCATCCATAATTTATTCCTCAAGTCTCTATTATTATTTTAAGTATTATTTAATTTAAATTTTTTTTTTTTATTTTAAATAAATATTACCAAAGGATCACAAACAACAACTCTTCCATTATGAAACAAACAAAAAGTAAAGGCCTTTTTATTATAAAAAACGATGATAATAATAATAAATATATTAAAAATTTCACTTTTTTTATAAAAATTTTATTGTTTTACAATTGGTATATGATGAATACTTAAAGGTTAGGGGTTTTTCTCAACTTCAGAGTAAATTTTAATTTTTTCTTAACTTTCAATTGTTACATAAGGCTTTCTAAAGTGCAAAAGTGAGGTCATAACTGAAAGATAAATACAATCAATTAAATTCCCGTCATTATTAATCATGCATCTTTTTTAATTATTGTATTTTTAATTTAAATATCAATTAATGTTATTCTAAAAATAAACTATAAAATAAAATGTGTATCTTTATATTTTTACATATCTATATTTAAAGACCAAACTCTTTTTCCAGTTATCAAACACAAAGATTCTACATCAACAGCTCTTATAATATAAAAATATATTTTAAACATAATTTAAGTAAATATTTCGATATTTTTTATATAAAAGAAATTAAAATTTGATAATATTAAAAATACTAGAATGGGTACATTTTTTTAACCCATTATTGTGATACATTAATTTTTAAAAATTTACTTGGTCTCTTTTATAATTCTTTCCAATAATTTGGATATTTCATTTCCGTATTATCTTACTTATTAATGATCTTTTCCATCTTCTTCTCCCATCATTGATAAATCTACTTTAAAAACTAAAAAACCTTCTGAAGGTTTATTTTTTTTTGGCTCAACAATTTCGGCACTTACTTTTGAAACAACGTGAGTTTATCCCATTTTAATTTCTACATTTCCGGGCTAATTTCCAAAAATTGTTTTAATTTTTCTGTTTTCTAAAAATTTTCTCCCGTCAAACCTTTACTCTTATAAAAGTAATTTGGAATACAATTTTAAATCTTATTCTGCAAAAGTTTCCATTTTATTTATTAAATTGCCTCTTTAAATTTTTTTATTCTTATATATAATTTTATTTTATTTTATTATAAATATTATTAAAAATAAAAATTTTTTTGGATCAAATGTTAATTATCAATTCTCTGGTTTATTTATTCAATCTACAAATTTATTATTTTAACATAGCATTATTATAGTAAAAATATATACTATTACACTGAAAGTTTTATTTAAAACGAATAACTATATTTGAAAAAAGCTTTTATGATATATTATAGATATAATAGATATAATTTATAAAATTTATGTATTTGATTATAATTATTTTTACATATATAAAATTATATATAAACATTAATATATAAATAAACATAAAAATATAGTATTAAATTCAACAAATTGAATTACAGCACAAATTATCACTTTTTTATTCAGAGTTATTTTAAACATCATCAATTTCATTAATTTTATTTTTATTATGAGGGCTTATACTTCTTTATGCTTTTCTACTTTAAATTTAAATATTCATTTAATTCTAATTTTATTACTCATTTTCACTATTCGATAATTCATTAATTTACATAGGCATTTAATTATTTGCATTTTAATCCTCCTATTATTTTTATTCTAATTTTTTTTAACCATCTTCTGAACTATTTTTATTCACCAATTCCTATATATAAAAATAAGACAAAATTAAATATTAATTTTAAATTTAAATATCAATTAAAAATAAAAAAAAACAAAAATTATCTTTGATAAAAATCTTTTAGTATATTTGTTACCTTGAATTTTTAAGCACTCGGATGTAAACTTGATTTATTTTATATCAATTAATTTTATTCACTTTTACCTTATTCTTATTTCTCATAAACTGCAGATTTGCTAGGTGTTATTTCAGTTTCCCCTTAATTTCCTTCTTATTATTACTACTATTATTATTTTTAATTAAATTCCTTATATAAATTTTTGCTAAAATTCTGCTATTAATTTAACTTTTACTACTATTATTATTACTATTTCTTCTACTATTTAAAATCATTTTAACTACTATTTTAATTATTTACATTATTTTAATCAATAAAATGCTAATGATAATGCTATAAATTTTAATATTAAATATTAGGGTATTAAGAATTTTGCATCATATATGCAGAAGGAGGACCAAAAAATATGTTAGCAGGTTATTAAATTTATTATTAAAACTCTTGATTTTAATTAGAACTATTGTTTTATAGCATCTATTAATAAGGAATAGGTTAGTAAAATTATTGTTGTTATTAGGGATAGTAAAATTATTATTATTAATATGGCCGAAATTACATTTATTATTACTATTATTATAAATATTAATGATACTACTGTTATTATTAAATATATTCTTAGTCATTGCTGTTTTTTGAATTTTACAGAAAATTATTATATTGTTACAAATTTTATTACTATTATTTACTGTCAGTAGTTTAGCTAGTTATAGTTTAAGCTTTGATATTGCTAGGAGATACATTATATTGACTGTAATTACTCATTTAATATTAATTTTATTAAAATTTTTAATTAAATGCGCTATTTTCTCTAGTACTTGGCTTAAGATATAAAAAAAATTTATTAAATAAAATGTCTAAAAATTATTTTATAATTTTTCTTTTTTTTACATTCACTTAACTTGAATTTTGATTGGGAATATAGCTTGAAACAGATCTGATTTTTTAAAATGATGATTAGTTATTTTATTATTTTTAATTTAAGCTATCATGACCAAAAAACCCAGTTTACTTAGAACTTCCTTATTTAGAAATAGGTGAGTAACTTTTTTATTAGCTATTGTGACTTTTAAATAATAAAATAAACTAATTAATTTTTAAATTTGCTTTTAAATTATTTTTCCTTACTTAAAACTACTTTACTAAATACTATTACTTAAATATCCACGACTTTATTATAACTTATTTTATATTTCAGTATATTTACTTTTTAAACTTTAATTTCTATCTAATAAATCTTAGTTTTTTTACTCTAAAGCTTGAATTCCTTTTTCTAGATCTTCATTATTAACCTGCAAAAATTGTTTAGATGAACTCTATTAGTCTATTTAAAATATATTAATTTTTAATTTTTAAAATAAAATGTAGATAAACTAATATTTTACATTAATTATTTTTAGACTCTGAATAATTTTTATAATCATAATTTGATTCCAAATTTTCTCTTTTCATTTTACTATCATCATTAATATTGTTAATAAACCTGTCAATTTTTTTATTCAAAAATATTATTTCTTCATTTTTTTACTCATTTTCAAGTTATAAAGATTTGTTTTACTAACTCAGTATATCTAATTATTCTTTTAAATTCTCTGCCTTTATATTTTTTAAAAAATAGTATAAATAATTTATTAAAAAGTAAATATATATATTAAATTTAAAATGAATTTTTAAAATAAAAAATTTAAATGCTTTTATTTTTTACAGTATTAGTTACAGTTTCTAATATTTCATTTCCTTTATCTATTTATTATTTATATTCTTTACATTAAGTTCTCAAAACTCTTACTTCTTTTTAAACTTCATTATTTTTTTCTAACTTATCCAGATATTCTATAATTTCAACATCTTTTTCTTTAATTTCCTTATCTTTTACTCTGATTTGACTTTTAAGATTTATAATATCTTCCTCTTTTTATTAGTTTTCTTTTATAAGCTTAAAATTTTTAAAATATAAATTTTTATTAAATAATTTATATAATTATTGCCTAAATTTAAATTTAAAGTTAAATTAAATTATTCTTATTTTTATAAATACTTATAATGTATATTTATCTTTCTATTTATTATCTTTTTTTTAACCGTCTAAACTTTATTATTCTAACTTTTTAAGTTCTTCATCTTTTTTCTATAGTAATTCAGTAATTTTTAAATTCTCTTGCTCTAAATTGTCGATTAAAGAATCAATTTCGGAATTATCTCTTGCAGAATCTTTTTTGGCTTTTTCAAGTAAAATTTCCCTTTTTATATAATAAATTTAAATAAATGCTTTATTTTAAATTCCATATACATTTATAAGATGTAAAATATATGATACTTATTATTAAATTAAATTACAATTCTGAATTCTATTTTTCTAAAACTTCTATTTTATTTTCTAACTCAATTTGTTATATTTCATATTTTTATCTAAAAAATTAATTTTATTATAAATAACATTATAAATATTGAAACTTTATTATGGTATTATAATATATTAATCTGTATTTACAAATTCTATATTTTATCATTTTAATAACTTTTAATATTTTCTAACTCTTAAATTTAATCATTTAAATCTTAAACTTGATTTTACAGTCTAATTTATTAAAAATAAATATTAGAAATTAAATTATAATATAAATAATAAATAATTATACTTTTTTATTTTTTGAATATCTTTTTATCTAAGTTAACTAGTTTCTTCATTTTATTCTTTTTTTTTTTAATCTTATTATTATTAATTTTATTGTTTATTTTAATTTCCACTTAAATCATTTAAATCCAATTTTCTATTTACATTTGCAAAATATTCAGAGGAATTTTTTCCATTATAATATTCGCTTTAGTCAGTTGGAATTCTTAAATTTGAATCCTAAATATAATTTTAATTTTGAATATTGATTTTTTAACCTGCATTTTAAGAATTTAATTGGTATTTGTAATTTTAATTTTATTTTATCGCTTAATTATAAGATTGACTCAGTTATATTTTTTCGTCATTTAATGAACTTATTAGCAATTCCTATTATTAAATAAGTTTACTATATTCCTCCAATTAGTTTTATTGTATTTAAATTTGCATTTTTAAATTCCTAAAATAATAATTATATTTATTAAATTGAAAATTCTATCTAAAAATAATAAAAAATCCTTTTTTATTTTATTTAAATACTTGTCTGATTTGTCGAACAAATGATCGTTATTTTTTTTAGACTCAGATTAAACAAAATCTGTTAAAACTAATTCTTGCTCATTTAATAAATTTTAGGCTTAAACTAATTATTTTTGTAATTTTAGATTTTCTTATTTGACCAATAATAACTCTTCCCTTTCGATTCCCAATTTTTATTAATGGGAATTTTCATTTCTTAAATTAAAAAAAAAAATTTATTTTAAATTAATAATATATAATTTTAAATGGTTAATTACTAAATCATTTCTTGCAATTACTCTTCTAAATTTGTTATTATAATTTTTTGTTATTAATTTAACCTTTCCATATTTTTATAATCTTTTTCTATATTTGATACTTCTTTCAATTTTTCTGGAGAATAATAACTAAACAAATAATTATAATTATAATAAAAAAAAATTATTTTATTATTTGTTTAAATTTAAGTTTTACTTAATTTTATTTTAGGACTTGTACAATTTATTTTCTTTTAATAATTGCTCATTTTCTGATTTTAATTTATTTACATCATCTTATAATTTATTGTTTTTTTTCTTCAAAAATTAATGTTCAGATTATAATTCGTAATGCAAGCCATCACCTCCCTTTTACAATCTTTTGACTTTTTCTCTTAAAATTGTATTTTCGTTTAATAATTCAGTTATTTATTTCCTCCTAAAAAAAATATTTTTATCCATTAATATAAAAAGTATTTTTTTTGATTTAAAGATTAAATAATTCTTTATTTATAACCAGATAATATGAATTTAAAAGATATTATGGATATATTATAATAAAAAAAAAATTATCATATAAAAATAATTACATTTCATCTTATTTTCCTTAATAACTCTACTAAAATTCATTATCATTTTATTTGAAATGGTGAAAATTTTTTAATTTTTAAATTTCTTAATTTTTCATTTCGAGCTATAAATTTGCTTTTTAAATTAAACTTTCTTAATTTTCTATTGAATTTTATTAATCTCTCATAATTCTTGACTACGCAGAACATTCTCTATTAATTTCTTATAACTACTTATTTAATCTATGATTTTCCATCAGTATTTACTCTTATTTATTATCAATAATTTAATTTTCATTTTCTTATTATGAACTAACTTAGCTGTTTTTTATAGATCCTTATACTTTGTTTACACTATTATAAATATTTTTATTATAAAATTAAAATAAAATTAAAGCTAAATTTATTATATATTTTATATTAACAACTTTAATTTTTACCTAAATTTTTATTAACTTTAATAAACACTTTAACCTCCACCTTAATGAACAGTTTTTGAATGCATTCTTTTAGGTTAGGCGCTAAAAATTTAATTTTTTTAATCTTTTTTTAACTATTATGAACTATTTTTCAATAATTATTGTTATTACTACTAAAATTAATTTTAAACATTTTCAAAATTATCACGTTCTTTTAATTGTTATTATTCTAAATTCTGGAAATATTATCTACTTTATACTTATTAGTTTTAATTTTTGCTTCTGTTTCTTACTTCACTGTATTTACTTATGCTAGGGGAAGGAGAAATATTTTAGTTTCTATTTCTATTCTTCTATTAAGTGTCCTAAATTTATAAAAAAATTATTATGATAATATATAATTAACAATTTTATTAGTATTCATATACTATTATTATGCTTATTTTAGACTATTATTTTTAATCACTGGTTTGCTTTATTTAATTATTTTGGTTTCATATGTAATTTTTATTATAATATGATATAAAAAATATAATTTTTACTATTGCTGTACTTTCAGAATTTAAAAGAGCTGTTCTATTTGATCTTAATTTTTTTTAAAATTCTGACTAGTCCATTTACTTTTATCTTTAATAAATTTTAACCAAGAACTTAGAATATTTTAATATTTATTATTTTTATTTGTTATTTTATTTAAAAGCTGATATTTTCAAGAAAAAGTTTTAGATAAAAGAAAAATAAATAACAACTATATTAATTTATTATTAAATTTTATTATATCATAATTAAGTTTTATCATCTTAATATAGTATTTATTTAAGGAAAAATAAACAAGATATATTAAATAGATAGACAATTTAAGATTAGATTATTTTTAAATAAAATTCATTAAATTTTTTAATTTAAATAAATATATGGATCTTATTTGTTTTAAATTCATTTTATATTCTACCATAATCGCGATAGCAAAAATATTCTAAAGTTTAATCCGCAAAAAATATAATAAACAATTTAAAGTGTTAAAGCTCTTTCACGAATAATTAAATACAAAAATAAATAAATATTAGTGAATCAATAAACATAAATAAAAAAAAATTAAAAAACATTACATTCAAACAAAAGCAACCAACCCAATTATTCATCTATAAATGCAAGCATTATAATAAAAAAAACATAAAAAAAACACTACATTAATTAATTAATCAATGATTATATCACAAATTCCCCTTATATCTATATAAAAATTAATAAAATTTTAATTAAACCAATAAAAAAAATAAAAAAAAATACAAATATAATAATTATAATATATATATATAAAAATAAATATATGTCCGACCAAAACCAAGCCATCGTAGGAGGACTCATAACAGCCTCAGCCATAAGTCTCCACGTTTTATTAAATAATAGAACAATTTCTATGTCTAGAAATCTTTATTCATTAGTTGGAAACGAACTTAATTTGAGTAGAACTAGATTCCCTTTAATTTTAGGAGCCTTGGCAGCAGGAGCTGCTATTTAACTCAAAAATAGTAAAAAAATTATTTTTTTTAATATATTTATATATATGTATAAAAAAATTACACTTATACTTATTAATTAGGAATGCCTATTTTTATTTTTTATAATCAATTTTTTTAATATGCGGAATTTATTTGCGAGAATTTTTAATTTGAAATGATAAAAATAAAATAAAAAATATAGATTTAAATAAATATAAATTTATGAATAAAGCAGGAAACTAAATTTTTTGTTTATATTTAATATATAATTTAATAATTATAAGTTTCTTTATAATTTATTATAAGACATTTTCTTTTTAACATAATAAAATTCCTATATAAATGTTATATTTACATTTTCTTTGCTAATTTTTATTTTTATTTTATTTTTCACAGTACCTAAAAAAAAATAATTAAATATTATTCAACTACATTTATTAATAAAAATAATACTAATTATTTAAAATCATATCGATAAACTAATAATTTTCAACTATTCTTAATAAATAATTCAAATTCAAAATAAGGTGGTCTTTTTGGGGGATCTAATGGTAGTGATCTTAGTATATGGGGATTTTTAATAGCTGGATTATTCATAGGATTAGGAACTAGTTTCGCTGGAGCCGGAATTGAGTAATTATATAACAATTATACAAAATAAATCTATATTATATAGTTGCATAAACATAAATAATAAAATATTTTAGAAACCAAAAAAATAAATATAATAATGAGATAAATTTTTGAGAAATCAAAGCATATATTTCATATACATCCCAAATGCATTTAGAAACTAAAATTTCTAAAAACTTACTAAAAAATTGCTTTTAAAAATTTAAATATTTTATTTATATTATACATTTTACTTTAATTTTTGTATTTCTAATATAGCTGATTCTAAATAAAAATTCATATTAAAAAATTAATATATATATAAATATAAACATATAAATATAAAAAATAAAATATGAAACATAAATGTTAAATATAAATAGAACTTAAATGTGGAGTTTTTTACCTAACTTTGACAGATGGACAATTGCTGCTATTGTTTTGACATTTTTAGGTGCTTTCGGAGGAGCTTCTCTTGCTATTAACAAACCTGATGCTGTTTCCTTCTTATTCGGAACTGCAGATACTCCTAAATTTGACTAAAGCAAATCTGAAGTAACCAATTTATTATAAAAATTATATAAATTTATTATTTAATATTTATATTTTATTACATATTTAATTTAAAATAATTAACTTTTTAAAAAATATTCGTTCTAAAAAAATTTAACTATATTTAAAATATTAATATTTGTATCTAAATTATATAAATTTATATTTATATAAACTTAGGTTGTTTTGATTGTTGTTTTGGTTATTTTTGCTCTGTTCTTATGTTATCACTTCTTTAATTAAAGAGCTTAAATTAGAGAAATTATTGATATGTGTATTTCTTTCTTATGTGGAGGATTATATGCTTTAGGATTAGCTTCTTCAGGTAATTTTAAACTATAATATTGATATAAATATATTTATCTTTACATTTATATATTTAGTTAATATTATAAAATAAATAATTTCATTTTTAATTATTTTTTAGGATTATGTGATAAAACCAAAGTTTAAGCATTCTTTGATTGGTCCGGAAGCTTCAAAGGTGATGTAGGTGTAGCAATGTTAGTTACTTTAATCGCTAACTTATTATTAGTCTGGTTATTGAACAGATGTAAATATTTTATAGATTTAAAAAAATTATTATAAAAAACTACTAAATTTAAAATCCATTATTTCTAATATATGAATGATATTTAAATTTTCACATAAAAATCTTACTAATCTATCTATTTAATTAATTAATTAATTACTATTAAATAAACAGATAGAAACCCTGACTGGGAAAAAATGCCTACCAATGACTAATACCTCTATGTTGGATCTTTATTATTCGGTTTCGGATGGGGATTCTGTGGATTAGCTATCGGTCCTATATTTATAGTCAGTGCTTCTTTAGTTAGTTAAGTCTTACTTTTGGTTTTACCTTTAATGATAATTGGATTTTTAATTGATAGAAGAAATAATTGGTGATAAAATTAGATAGAGCTTTGAATGTTGAAAATTTTTAAAAATGTATTCTTTATCAAAATACTTTATTTTATTTGATTTTTTATTCATTTTTATATAGATTATTATTAAATTAACCCTTCTTTATCAATATATATTATCATACATTTAATTAATATTTTATTTTATACATTAACTATTGTACTCAGTAATGTTATTTTAAATATAATATAATATCTTCTTTACCATATTGTTTTATAATTAAAATTTAAATTACTGTAAAGTAATATAAAAAATATTTATAAAACATAGTTATTTTTAATAAGAAAGAATTAGAAGATTATAATTAATTTTGTAATAAAAAATTATTCTTTAATAATTTAATTACAAAATACAAAATTAAGAAATACAAAATTAGATTTTAAAAATTTTTAATTTCTTATATAAAATTATTAAAGTTTTACTGAATTAAAAGAAATAGTGATAAATTTTTTTTCTAAATTTAAATTAATATTTTTAATACCAAAAGGCATTAAATTTCGAAAAATCTTAAATTAATAAGGCAAATTAAATATGTGACGTTTTTCTTAAAAAGTATTCCAAAAATAAGCCAATTTTATATGTAAGAATTAATTAGAAATTAATTAAAACTACTATAATTTAATCTAGATAAATTCTGAATTAATTTTATATTTAATAAGAGGAGTTAATATTAAATTAATTAAGTTAATATATCTGAGTAATTATGAACATAAATAGGCAATTTTTTACATTTTATTTAAATTAATAATAAAAGTAAAAAAAATTTAAAAAAATAAATTAAATAAAAAATAAAAAAAAAATTTAATTAAAATAAAAACAAATATTAAATCTATTTACAATGATAGCTACTTAGTATTAAAATAACAGGGATTTTATCAATAGTCCTATTCCACCCCAAAATTATGGATAAGATAATAACAACACTTTTAATTCTTAAAAATAAAGGTCTACTTCTCATTTAGGTGCATACTCTAACTAAGGTTAAAATATTAGTCATATGATTTTATCTGTAAAATTTTAATTTAAAATAAAAAATTAACTAAAAATAAGTATTTTTTTTTAATTTTATTTAAATTCTATCAATAACAATTTATTTATATAAATTCATTTTTTATAATAGGATAAACAATAGAAATCTAGTAGCTTGTAAAATTTCTAATAAAATTAATTATTTGATTAGCAAAGATTTAGTTAATATTAAAATCATAATTAACAACAATTTTAATGGAAAACATAAAATTAATAGCTAAGTTATGCTAATAAACCAGTCATTTAAAATAATAATCATTGTAATAATTAAATGGACCAGTATTAAATCATACAAAAATTGGAAAACTAAGTAAAATAACTATAAGAATCTCTAAAAATAGAATAGTAATGTCATTAAGATACTAAAAATTAATTAGAAAAACTCTTAAAAAAATAAGTACACCATGACTAATAAATAAATATTTAAACTAGGTAATTTTTTAATTTGTATACAAAAATTTTGATTTTTAAGTTTTTTAAGTATTGACTTATTATAACTAGCATTTTGCCTTTTTAATTAATTAATTAATTAATTTTTCTTATTACTTATATATATCCAAACTTATTTTATATTATTTATATTTAAATAGGAATTGCTAAAATTAAAACTAATAAACACTGTAAACTATTTAAGAAGTAGAATAAAATACTTAATAGAATTTTTAAATTGAAACGAAAATAAATATCGAAAATAAATGTTCTCAGCATGTAAAGAATTTAAACTTCAATAATATAGCATCTTATTCTCATAATGAAAATAATAACTAAAACTAAAATAATAGTACCTAGTAAAATAAATTTGATTAATAAAAATATACATATAAATTAAGATCAAGTTCATATACTACTAATTATTAAAATTTTGGGACCCCTGTAAAAGATAAAAAACAAGAAATGAAAAATAATAAGTACAATCTACCTTGTACTAGTCTTTCTACAAGTCCCATATTAAAAATGAATTTAAGATCAAGTATAGTTCAATTTTAAAAATAATATATGAGCGAACCATAAATTCAAAATTCTAATTAAAATAATAATAATAATCAATCTTAAACATTTCCCTAAATTTCAAGTTTTAGCGAATTTACCTCAGAATTAATATGAAATTTAAATCATCACTTGTTAGAAATTTTATATTTTATAAAAATATTATAATAATCAAGTTAAAATTAAAATTAGTTATAAATTCTTATATTATAAAAAATTATAATAATTTTATTATTCTTATAAATATAAACATAAATATATATATATAATTATAAAGGGTTGTAAAAATAAAAAATAAAATCATATAATTTAATACCAAATATTTTCTAGTTATTAAATAGACTTTTTATGGATTATCTTATTCATAATGTAATAAGATTGAAAATAAAAATAATATATGAATGATATGTTTTTTTATATAATACGCTTTAAAAATCATGCATCTCTGTGTTTTTATTATAAATTTATATTATTTTCCAAAATACCAAACAATTCCATACAAATATTTATATAGAATAATGAAAATAAATAAATAATAAAAATACAATTATATTAATAAACGAAAAAAAATAAAATAAAAAGTCTAGAAGAATTGATTAAATATAAAAAAGAATTCAAAAAATATTGAAAAATATTTCTAAATATTTAAAAAAATTATACCATATGAATTTATCCTATAATCCTAAACATAAAAAAAAGAATGACAACCTTCATAGAAGTAAGATACTATAAATATATATAAATCATAATGGATGATGAACAAGATAATAAAGATTTGAATTAAATATAACTCTAAATCAAGATATTTAATAAATTATTAATATTAAATATATTATTTAAAATTTTAAGATAATAATGATTCTGATAAAGAAGACAACGATGATATCATAAAAGGATCACATACATTAAGCATAGACATGAAATAGTAATAATAATAAAGAAATCAGAGAGTATTTAATCTAAATGGTATCATAAATAAAGAAGAAAAAAAAATTTTGTAATAAAAATTTAGATTTATATTTAAACATCCTATACAAAAAAATATTTATTCACCTTTTTAAAAATCGTATTGTATGAATAGATTTATTTTTTAAAGTGACTATTAAAGAAAATTTTATTCATATATAAATATGAAATAATTTTAATGTTTTTAGTATCACAAAAATAATTAAAACCCTTTAGTAAATTTTGTTTCATTTTAATTAATTGGAAATAAAAAAAATTTCACTATTTTTCAAGCATTAAAAAAAAGGAATAACTTTTATTTTTTATACTAAAATAAAAATAACTAATATAATTAATTTAGTAAATAATAATAATTTGTATTAAATCAACTTATACCTTATTTTCTATTCTTAATTTTTATATAATAATTTTTAAATAAATATTCAGAAACCATTATGAGGAAGTTAATTACTCAAATCTCGCTAAGCCCTCAAATAACTAACTAAAATAGGAATATAAATCTATAAAATAAGTTATAGAACAAGATGATTCTAATATAATTTAACTAACATTTGACCAATTACTTACCAGAGCCGAAATAAGAAAAGAATAAAAAGAATTTATAGATTAAGAAAGAGAATAAATTTTAAAAATTTTGGATTAAAATAAATAAGAAAGCAAAAAATAAAGATTTATTATGGATTAATTTGATAAAATAGTAGATTAAATTAGAATAAGTCATAAATTAGAACTTAGAGATATGGCTTCAAAAATGAAAGGAATATGCAAAGAACTAATTGTTTACAAAATGAAAGAAATTAACGAAATTGTTGACAAATAAACTAAGAATATGCAATAATAATTTTATGAGGTCAAAGAAGTTATTAAATTGTATTTTATTAAAATTATAATTTTTTTTTGCATTAAATACTGAATTTATAAACTTATTAAATTAAAATAGGAAAGAAAAAAAAATATAAGATATTTTATATTAATAAAACCAATAAGAAGTATTTATGATGTAAAATAAGATACAAAAAACGGTCCAAAGTAATTTCGAATTATAGAAAGGGCTTTTAAAATAGACTTAAAAATAAGTTGAAGATAAAAATATTGAAATTTATAATTTATAAGAGTAATTGTAAAATTTGCAATAATAGTTTCAGTAAAGTTAAAATTTAGTAGAAGATAACAATGTAAATATATTTTAATAACAATAATTATTATAAAAGTGTAGAATATTTTTATTTTCTATTTTAATAGTCTAAAATTAGCGGATATAAAGATTCCATATCTCATTTAAATTAATAAATAAAGAATTTAGAATCTGAAATAACTCAACAAAAAAAGTCTAACTCAAATTTACTTTAAAATTTGGAATAAAGCAAAAAAAAGATAATAGAATTAGAAAACTAGCTTAAAATCTAATAATTGTAATAAAATACATAGTCATTATAGGTAAAATATAAGCAAAAAAATAATTTCTTTATTTATATAAAGATATTTATTTATTAATAATATTTTATGTAAAAGCCTGGTAATTAAAACTTTAATGAAACACAAAATAAACAAAGTTAAAATGGCACAAAATAATAAAAAAATCAAAAGGAAAACTACATGTTAAGATCATATCACAAAAATAAAGATATAAAATTTTAACTGTAATAATAAAAGCAATAATAAAAAGGCAAATCAAATTAGCAAAATCCTGCAAAAAATAAAAGTTTTTAATAAAATTAAAAAAATTAAAATAAAGAAAGTTTCTCTGATATCCGATAATAATATTCGATTAATCAAGAAAATAGTTAATATAATGAAAATAATGTACAAAATGTTTATAATTTCAAACAGGAATTATAAAATTCAAAATAAAGTTAGAAAATAAATGATAATGATAATAATAATAGTAAAAAATTAATGGAGTTCAATTAAAGTATTATATTCATAATTTTTTTATTTATTTTATTAAATATTAAAATTAATTTCCAATTAGATCATTTAGATTTGTCTGACTATTCAAATGTTGAAATGAATGATAGTAAAGAAATTAGTGAGAAATAAAAGGAATAACTAATAAATTTCACTAAATAAAATAAATAATAGCAAATAAATTTCAACAATAAAAACTAAAATGTTCCCTCAATAACCATTGAAAGAAGCAACAGCATTAACTTAAATGAAAATAATAAAAACAATATGTAATAAAATGATAAGTATCATTTAACTACTTTAAATATATAAAATGAATACAAAAATTCAGATCTTGACAATGGAAATTAAGAAAATTATGAAATGTAAAATAGTAAATAAAGTAATTGTAGCGTAAAAAGCAATGGTAAAAAAGGCCATACAAGAAAAAGGACTGTTAGTTTAAATAAAAATTCGGATAGTTAATATAGATAATATACAATAAAGCAAGGTTTAAAGCCATTAAATAAAATTGAGCAACAATAATAATACAAAACAAGTTCGAATGCTAATTAGAATTAATAAAACATAAAATAAATTTAAATTAGTTCGGATAATTTAGAATTTGCTAAAAAATTTTCTAATACTTCAAGAAATTACAATTAGGAATCTACAAAATCAGAAAAAAGCAAGAATTAAGTCAAAATTTTGAACAATTAATTTTAAAACTAAAATTAAAATTTCAAATAAAATTTATCCATTTCTTAAAATAAAGATAATTAAAACCAATATTTTGAAAATTTAAATATCAGTAATATAAGTTCTTAAAATAAAAATTATTTGTAAGTATAAAATAAAAATCACATTAATAGTGGAAATATTAGTGCTCAAGGGAATCTTTAATAGCATATTTAACATTTAAATCACAAAATTGATTAAAAGCTTTACCAAATAGACGAACAAAATTCTCCTAATAATTCAGCATGCAATACTAATAAAAATACCACTTAAAATGAAAATGAAAATTTTAAAAACACGGTAAGAACTTAATCGACTAAAAATAATAAATAATGTAAAAATAATTTAAATCTTATTATATTATATTTATTTTATTTTATATCATAACCTTTTTAAATATTTTTTTAAATATTAGAAAAAAAAGATAAGTACAGTTTGAAACCTATCAGTATAGAATTTTAAAATTGTGAATATTATTATTAAAATGAAAAAAAATTTAATAGAACTTTGGATTATGAGACAAATAATTTAGACACATAATAAGCATTAAAATAACTTGAACTTTAATTAAAAAAAAAACAATAAATGAAGGAATTCATGAGTTAGGATATTTAATAACTTTTTAATGAAATTTCAAATATTTAGAAAAAAATACAAGATACTCACAGCCCTAAACGTAAAAAAATTAAATTATATTTTATAAATACTATATTGACAATTTATATTATAATATTTTTATCAATTGATAGCTGAAATTCATTCTTAATAGTTGTACTAATAGGAAAAACAAAATTTAAATATGACTAATAAATCAGAGTTTTACCATAGCAAATTAGTTTAATCAAAAAATAACAGTCAATTTTAATAACAATAATATAATTATAAATAATTTTAGTATTAAGATCTAAACAATCCGTTTAAAGATGATAAATTATATATGAAAAATAATAGAAAAAGTTTTTTAATTAGCAAAGGAAACAAAAGATCTTAGTCTGTATTTTAACAAAAATAATAAACTAATAAAAGTTATAATCCTTCAAGTTTAAATAATTTTAATTCTATAAATAATGAAAATTAGGCTAGTTTTAATAATAAGTCTGTTAATTTTAACAGTATCAATAATAATTAGAATGCAAAATTTTTAAATAAAGATGAAATTTAAAATCAAAGTAGCAATAACTATTTTACTTAAAAAAATAGCGCTTATTCTAGTGAAAATAACTCTAAATATCCAATTTCTAATATAGTTAATAATAAAAAATAAGCCTTAAATTACCACACTCCCCAAGTTAATAAAAATAAAAATTTTACAAATAATACTACTAACAATAATATTTAAATCATAATAAATAACTCTGTAGACTCAAAAAATTAAAAAAATACTAATAATCCCTATTTTTTAAGCAATTTTAACAATAACATAACAAAAGAGTTTATTAACAAAAATCATAAATTTAAGCAAAATATGTTAGGCAAATATAAAAATTATTTGGCCTAACAATAATAATAAGAGCTTTACCTTTATAACACCAGTATTGAATAAAGAAAAAATAATGATAACGATAATAACAGTGCTGAAAATAATAAAAATTAAAATGAAGTTTTTACTTAATAATTTTTGAATGATGGCTGTAATAATATTATTAATTAATGATTATTTTTTTTTCCATTAGTATTTTTTTATATATTTTATTTTTTCATTATACTTTTTAAATTAGAATAAATTATATTCGTATTAATTCTATATATATTAATTGTAAAATAATTAATGTAATTTTTTAAATTTAATTTAATTTTTATAACATATAAACAAAAATTCTTTCTGACTTTTTTAAATACATGATTAAATCAATTTTATTTTTTCATTTTTATAGGATTTGCTATTCAAGGGATGACTTGCTTTCAAATAATAATTTATCCATTATATCATTTTCATCTTTTTTTCTTTTCACATTTTTATAATATACCATAAAAATTATAAATAAAATCATTATTCCAGAACAACTGTAAAAACACCAACTAAAATGAGAGTTCGAAAAATCAAATTTGTTGCGCATAATTAAAACATAAAGTAAATAACTTAATGGTGGCTCTGAAAATAAAATACTATTTATAAAAAAAACATATCTTCCTTTAAACCCTACTTCATAACCTTTAGCTAAATTATACATTCTTTTATTATGTACAAAACTAAGAATTATACCAATTAAAACACATGATATTGAAATAATGCCTAAAATTTGAAAATCTGATAATAATCGCTAACAATTTTTCACATCTTTACTATTTTTAATTAAATTACAATATTCTCTAGCTTTACTATACCAATTTGCTCCATAATAATCTTCTGTTAAAAAAAAAAAAATTATAAAAAATTTTTAACTTTAATATTTTCAAAAATAATATAAAATATAAAAAATAAATTGTTCTTTCAATAATTATAAAGTTACAATATGATTATTAAAAAAATAAAAAACTTTAAATCATACCATGTTAGTTTCTATCAGCATAAATGTATACATACAAAAAAGATACGGAAATTTTAGATATCATATTATTCTCATCAAATTATTCATCCAAATCAAAATAATACCAAAAATAAAGAAAAACATTTACAATATACAATACTGAAATAACCACATTCAACATAATAACAAGATAAAATGTGTTTTACATATATTTCCATTAATCTTTTCTTTATTATCTTAGTAAAATTTTGTCCAATTTACAAGAGTCCATTTCAGATCTTAATACTTTATTATAGCTTGTTAATTATTAACTTTATTCATTTAAAATATCATATTGTCCTTCTACTGTATGGTGGCTACTTATTTTATTTTCTTTTACGTTTATTTTTTTTTTAAAATTTAAAGTTCTTTAACAATTTAAACTGCTGTTGGATTAAGGTGTTTAAAAAATTTAGTTTTGTAAATTAGAATTTGAAGTATTTTGAGATATTAACGGGGTTTTTTGAGATTCGGTGTCACTTTATTCTTGAAAAATTAAACGCTTTTTTCCCATTTTTTTAAGCTTATTTAAATATAAATTTAAATTTAAATTGTTCAAAATAATAAAGATTTTAATATTTTTTTATTTTATAAAAAGTTTTAATTATTTTATTTTGTTTTTATATTATTTTTTAGTTATTAATATTAGAATTTTAATATTATACTCAATATTGTAATCCATTGAATTTTTTATTAAATTACTTTCACAGTTCTTCACTTTCATTTTATTTTTCTATTACTTAAACAGTCTTTCATTATAAATAATAAAATTATTTTTAAATCAAATAGAATTGTGATTTTGTAATTTTTATATATTCACTATTTTAAGTTCAAAGTTTTAAAAATAATTATAAAAATATAATAAATTACCTAATAATTAAGTTTTAATAATTTTTTACAAATACAAATAAAATTGTCTAAATTTATAAGTAAAAATATAATTGTTATTTTTTCTTTATTTAAATAAAAGATAAAAACCATTTAATTTTTTAAATCTTTCATTATAATAATGTTAAAATAATTTATAAAAATAAATAATTATATATGTTTATAAATCTATTATATATGTAGTATTTATTCATATTATGAAATAATCTTCTTTTTATCTGATAAATAATACAATAATAAATTTATAAAGTTTGGTAATTAATAAAATTAAAACGCCAATCAAAAATTACATGAAAAATATTTTAACTATATAATTTTTAAAATAGTATTATTTATGAGAAACAAAATAAATTTAATATATGTAGTATTTTCTTTTACCAATTAAAGTTTCATAAACTTTGTTATTTTTATAATAAATATTTGTTTGTAATTTAAATGCTTTGAAAAATAATTTATTTTTATTTTTTTTTAAATTTAATAGTCATTATTATTTTGTCGTATTGATAGTACTTATTATATTTAAATGACGAGATAAATATAATTTAATATAAATGTTTTAGTATATATTATATTTTTAAAAAGTTTTGCCTTAAAAAGCTTAATTTAATTTAAAAATAAAAATATAAACTTTAAAATTTCTTTCATTTTTATGTAGATTCACGTACTTTTTTAATTTTTATTTTAAGTTAATTAAATCCTATCAAATTCTATTAATTATTTGAGCTTATTTCTTAATTAAATGTAAATTAATTTTAGCGTGCCATTTATTCAAGCTTATAGTATGATTAATTAAAGTGTATATTTTTAGTAAATTTTTATAATTAAGATGATTAATAAACGTAAAATTTCAAATTCGCAATTAATATATAATTTTATAGGCAGAATAATTTAAGTTAAGTATAAAAATTTAACAAAATGTCCTCAAATAAGTTTTAAACCCAAAACAACCTCCCCACCAAAAAAAAACAAAACAAAAAAATAATAAAAAATAATTAAAAATCTAAAAATCTAAAATTAAAATATAAATATAAAAATAACATAATGAAATTCTCCTCTTTCAAAGCTATTTTACTCCTCCTAGGAATTACCTTAATTTCCGCCCAAAAATGCTACATAGACAACTGCGGCTGCCCCAGCGACTTCAAACAAGACTGGTGCAACGATTCGCAATCTTAACTAGAATCAGACTGGTGCAACGCCAGCGAAGAACAGTGCGGCCAGTGCGACGGGACCTGGTGCGAAGAACAGCCCAAAACTGAAGGAATTTGTTATATAGACGTCTGTGGCTGTCCTGACAACTGGCTCAATTCCTGGTGCGACTTGGAAGAAGCTTAGTTTGAGTCTGAGTGGTGCTAAGAAAATAATTTGAGATGTGAATAGTGTGGTGGATTCTGGTGCGAAGGAAGCTAATTAGTTGAAGCTGAATTTGATGGAGAAAATTAAAATTAAACTGATAATTAAAATTAAGATTAAGATTAAAATTAAGAAGAATAAGAAAATTCTGAGGAAGTTGAAGGTGAAGAAGAAAGTAATTAAGAACCTGGAGTTTGTTATATCGATGTTTGTGGATGTCCCTCCGATTTCTTAAACGACTGGTGCGATGTTGAAACTGCCTAATTCGGATCTTCTTGGTGTTAAGCCAATTCTGAAAACTGCGAAGAATGTTTAGGTTTCTGGTGCTAAGGAGACAATTTAGTCGAAGACAGTAAAGAAGAAGAACATTTATGTTACATTTCCGAATGTGGTTGTCCCGGAAACTTCTAATAAGACTGGTGTGAAGCCACTTATAACTTCTTACCCAACGGATATTGCTAAGAAACTGAAGAAAATTGTTTGGACTGTTCTGGAGTTTGGTGTGGAGTTGATAATGATTACACTGGTGAATAAGATATTGATGAAGATGGAGAAGATTAATTGGTCACAATTAATGCTAATGTCAATATCTTCTATGCCGGATTTGCCATCGTTTTAATGGCTCTTAATATGTGAATTTTTTTTTGAATTTTGTTAAATAAGATTTTTATATACATTTAAAATTTAAAATATAAAATATAAGCTAGTTTAATTTAAAATAATGCCTATAAATAATATATGTAGATTATATATTATAATATGTTTATGTTTATTTCAGTTTATAAAAAAAAAATTTCAGTTATTTATACCTATTTGATTTAATTATTAATGATGTTTTTATAAAATACAAAATTATAAATATAATTTTATATATTTTCATTCAATATAATAGAAAATACACATATAAATATTTACTGCAACCTTTTATTAATTTATTATTTTTATCTTATATTTTTAATATGACTTTATTAAATTCTGGTAATCAAAATTCCCATATATGTTATATTCTTGAATTTTGTTTATTATTAATCATTTTAATCCCTTTAATTCCATTTAATTCATAACAAATAAATTATTAATAATTGCTAAGATTTTATTAATTTAAATTAATATATGGTTCAGTACAATTTTTCATTTATTTAATGTATAAATTGGTTTTTTCAATGTTATAAAAGTAAGAAATTTTATTTTAATGCATTTTAATTAGCTATATTATTGTCTTACTTTTTATATAAAATCTATGGCTGAAAACATAAACATAATTAAATGAGTCTTTGGTAATACTAAATTTTAAATTCATTTATAAATTTATTATATTTTTCAAGTTTTCAAAATTAATTACTTAGAATTATAATTTAATAAAATATATATATTTGGTTATATTTTAAGCAATAAAATCATATCTATGAAAAATTATAGATATTAAAATGGACTTTATTTAAAGATATTGTTTTAATAGTTATTTTTTGTTATATAAATTAAATATTATTTTAAATACTTAAATATATAATACTAGCGTTATATTTTAATGCTGAGTCTTATAAAATGATAAAATAAAAAGTAATATAATCATTAAAATAAATTACACTTTTATTTATTATACTTTTACTTCTATTATATTATTTAATTATTAAATATGTGCTCTCTCCCATTTATTATTAAATATAATAATCAAATAAAAAACGCAAAATTTAAAACAAAAATAACTTAATTAAAATTTTTTTAACATTTTTATTATTTAAAGAAGCAAAAATTTCATTATCCAAATATCCTAAAAAATAATACGCTATAATATTAATAAGTAATAAATTAAATTCATACCAAATAAAAATACAAATATACATTTCATAAACATGAGTTAAACCAAACCTACAAGAAAAAATACTTAAGATGATTTGGAATAATAATAATCATTTATAGATGATGGCATCAAAGAAGTAGAAAATTAATAATTATCTGAAAAAATTCCTTAAAAAACTTAAAGTATTACCTCAAAAGAAAACGAATACTTATCTAACTAAGGATACAGTCACTCAGCGTAATTTTTTTAAAATAATAAAAATAATTTTTTTAAAAAAATTGTGTTTATTTTATTAATTCCAAAAAACACTCTATCTTTTTTGCAATTTTTTTTTTTTTACCACATAAAATAATATTAAAAATAAAAATATAAAAAAAATAAAAATAAAATAAAAAAAAAACAATATATCATAATAAAAATAAATTAAATGTAAAAAATTGAAATACATAATTGCGATCATAATAATATGATATAACAGCAGTAGTAAAATTTTTTACTTTTTCTTGAAATTTTGTTCTCTAATTATAATTTTTAATTTTTAATTTTATACAGAAGTTAAAGCACGAATAATATTAAAAGTAATTTGTAAGTCTCAATTTATAAAAAATAAAAATCTGATTTAAGTAATGATGAGTAGTTTGACTATAATGGCGATTATGAAATAGACCAAGAAGACAAATATAATAGAGATAACAATTTCACAATAGATTTGAATAAATGTAAATAATTATTTTTTTAAAATTTAATAACTATTATTTTTTTAAAACGAAATAAGGTATTTTATTAGATTTTATTTTATTTATTCTTTCACAAAAAATAAATTAATTATTATTAAAAATATAATTTTTCTTGAATAATCGAGAAATTTAACCATAAAAAATTGGAAAACAAACTAATACTGTTTTATTATTTATAAAATAATTTTTATTTATGTTTTTATTTAAATTATAATTTACCTCTTATAGAATAGAAATATTACAATGATATAAAAAGAAAATAATTGTAGTTTTTTAAATATTTCTAGTATTCACAAATTAATTTTTAAACTCTTTTTATAATTTTTAAATAAATTAAATATTAAATAATATATTTAAACTATAAATATCATAAAAATAATGTTCAATATTGAATTTTAATTTTTTTATTTACAAATTCTAATTTACCATAATTCACATTTTAATCTACATATTTTTTTTAATTAAAATATAATTTATATAGAAAAATCACCATAATAAGAATCATAAAATTTGTAGAATAATTTTTTCGAAAATGATAGAAATGACAATAGATCAATTGGGAAATCAAATAATATGGTTAAATATACTGAGGAATCATATGATGATAATCTTTAATCAAATAATAAATTAAACTATCATTCCACAAAATTAGAAAAAAAAAGCAGTGAAACTAATAAAATTTTAATAAAACCCTAAATTAATCAATCTCAATCTGCATGTATTATAAATCAATATTTTAATTTTATTTATTAATAATATTTAGTTAAAATTTTAATATATAATTATATAATTTGTGAAAATATAGTAATGTTATTTATTTATTAAATATATATAATATAATTTTTTATTATTATTAGATGGAAGTAGATGTAACAGTCCTAGGAATTATGGAATATAAGTTATAAATAGTGAAAATATTAATTCTTAATAAAAAGAAAAAATTTTATAAATAGTTGATAAATGTACAAGTATTCACTCTGAATTATAAACTGTGCTTCAAAATATTGTAAAAGAGTTAAATATTTAGTTTGGATCAGCCTGGGGCGTTTCTTTAGTTAATAAAGAACTTCCATCTTTTTTTGAAAAAAAATATGAATATTTATTATTAGATAACAATCAAAATACCTACGAAATTTTTAGATTAAGAGTAAATTATTTAAACTAAAATAATTTTTAATAATTTAATTTAAAATTAAATAATAAATTACAGATCGATTCTGGCGATAAATCATAAAAAGAAATAAAAACCTTAATAAAAACTAAAGAAGTTGATAATGAATTGGAAGAATAAGTTTTTAATATAATAAAAGAAAGCTGTAATTAAACCGACGAAAAAGAAGAAAGAAGTAAAATAATTCAAGAAAACTTAGACAATTTTTTGGGTAAATTTTGGCTTGTTACAATTTTAGACCACGACACATCTATAAAATATAATTATGCCCATAACCATATAAGAATGAGAATTTAATACCAAAATTTATTTTATGAAATTTACAAAAATGTCGAACTTTAACCCGAAAATAACAGAGAAGAAGGATTTAAAATTATATCCAGAGCCGAAAATATTACTGATAAAATGGTAGATACCTGTTTATAATTCCTTAGAGAAGCTTATTAAGAAACATAATGCAAATTTTCAAATATGAGGTAAAAAATTTTAAAATTATTTTATTCAAAAATTATATAAATTAAAGATTAAAAAGTATTCCACCCCAATACAAATTTTAGAATAATATATTTGATTATAAATAATATTTATTACTATATATAGTAAATAAAATCTTTTAATCAGACATTTTATATAAATGTACACTAAATATTAATAAAAAGTATAAAATTATTATTGATTTTTTCATATATTTATTTTACATATTAGATCCAATATTCTTAAAAAAAAATTGGAAAACGAATACGGAGTGTATTGGACAGTTATTATTTGTCACAAAGGCTCTGCCTTTTTCAATTATTTTGACAAAGAACACGTAAAAATTTTATTCAGAGGACTTTAATATGATATGTTTAGGTCCAACCACATGTTCGACGCTTTAAATATAGAAGACTTAAGTGTTTTATAAAAAGATAAATTAATGGATAAATAATCAGAAGAATTCATTTTAAATTTAGTTTAAGACGCTACTTAAAGATATTCTAAGCCCGATTAATGGAATCTTAGAGGAGGATATATAAGAAATAAAATTGAAGAAAAATTAGGATAATATTGGGCTGTTATAATTTCAAAAGCTGCCATAAAAAATTATTCATATTTTAAAAACCAATTTATAAGGATAAGATATAAAAGAGTAATTTATGATATTTACAGATCATCAATTTAACCAAAATCTCATTATCAAAATAAAAGTTAGTATTGAAAATAATTTTTATTTAATTTATTTTATAAACATACAAATTTCATTAAAAAATAAATTATTCCAACTTTTAATTATAAAAAGTATTAAAATTTTTAATATTAAAGTATGTATTTATAAATAGAAATTTGTATTTTAAATTAATTGATATAATTTTTCCCTTTATTTCCGAAATAAATATTGAAAATTTTATAAATATTGATTATTATTAATATTTTTTGAAATATATCAAAAATAAGTTTGATTTTCTTCTCTTTATTTAATATAATAAAACTTTTTACTATTTAGAAGCAAAAAATTAAAAAACTAAAACAAAAACACATATTTAAAATATAAAATAAATATCAAAAAATATATTTACAACAAAGATCCAAAAAACACCATATAAAACATATTATATTAAAAAATAATCATTAAAGAATAATAATATTAAAATGTTCAGTTATTCCTTAGAAAACGCTGGTAAATTTTTTATCTAAAATTTAATAAATTTTATACATATATATTTAAAATATTTACAATAAATATTACAAAAATATTTAGTATAAAAATATACCGATATATAAATAAATATGTAATGTAAAATAATCTATTTTAAAAATTATAGATTTTTTCTCTAAACGAGTGGAATTAGTGAAAAGAGGTTTCTTTTTTAGAAAATGGAAAAAAACAACATTTATGCCAAAAAATAATTAAATTATTTCTTAAAAAATAAATTAAATTGGTGCAGATGATGGCATATTAGATTAGGATTATGATGAAGAATTTAAGGAAAAGCAGTGGATAAAAAACAGTATGATTAAATATTTTGCTTTAAATTATATTATTTGATTTCAAATATAAAATATTAATATATATATTTTATAATATTAGATTACAAATATAACTAAAATCTAACTATTTATTTTTTGAATTTTTTAGATTAAAATAATAACAATAAAACATTTGATGAAGATTAACTCTTAATTGTAAACGAAGAAGATGAAAATAACAATTAAATTAACAATATTCTATAGGAAGATAGCAATTAAAATAATTTAAATAGATTAAGTTAAAAAAATTTCAAGCAAAACGGCAAATTAAATTAAGACCTACTTTATTCCTAAAACAAAGGTATATATTATATATATAATTTTTATTTAAAAGAGTTAAAGTAAAATGTTAATGCATAAATAAAAAATGTGTTGTTTGATATTTTTTGTACTAAAAATTAATATATTAATTTTTTATAATTAATAATTTAGATATATAAAAGCAAGATGATGAGAGCGAATCAAAAGTTACAAATTAATAAAGCACATATATTTACTAAAAAAACAAAAACAATTAACCAAAGTATTTAAAATATGGAGATATAATTTATTTAAAATATTATGTAGATTAAAGGAAAAAGGGAATTGTATCAGGTAAAAATGCTAGAAATATATAAAAATTTATAAATATAAAGTATAAAAATGGTTTTTTTAAAAAAATTTTAAAATATTTAATTTTATTTTATTTAATCCAGGTGATGGTATAGCTTCTAACAAGTTAGAACTTATTCCTTAAGAAGAAGAATAAGCTTAGCAATAAAAAGGCTTTATTTAGGGTATTATAGAAAAAATTCAGGACCAAAACGAGATAGATGAATAGATGAAATAAGAGTAATAATCAATTTCAGGCATATATGCTAAAAAAAATTTCAGAAAGTGCTTGTTTTAAATAATAAACAATAAAAAATACGTATATTAAAAAAAATACAGTGATTTCTAGCACGCTTATGACCCTTCAAAGCCAGAAGACGTCTAAAATTTCGAAAATTTATAAGAAAAAGCAGAACAAGAAAAAAATGAAAACGAAAGACAATTAAACAGAATTTCAGGCAGTTCTGTTATTTATGGAGAAGAAATTTAACTTAAACATTTGTACTCAAATTCTACTTTAACTTTAAATCCAAAAGCATTGGCAAAAGCTAATTGTTGTAGAGAAGTAAAAATTTAATTTTATTTTATAAAATATTATTCATTTTATAAGTAAAATAAATTTTATCTTAAATCCATTTAAAATTTTATTTATTTTTTTATATGAAAATTTAATTTTATCAATATATATAAATATAATTATTCCTATTTTTATACGAAAATTAATATTTATTCCATATATCTCTTAAAAGAATAGAATTATATTTACCTTATAAAACAAATTTTTAAATTTTTACATATCATCCTACCCTATCTTTTTATTTAAAATTTAATTCTATTTGAAATATTTTTTAAAAAATTTATATAATATTTTTTTAATTATAATTTTATATTTTTATCTAGATTACCTTAAACGATCAAGATCTAGAGTGGTCAAATTTTAAAATAATTTCTGCAAATGACACACATAAAAATGGGGAACCTATTTAATACAGTGATTATATAGGCTTAGTTTCTGCAAACGACTCACATTAATTTTTAAATGTAGATGAATAAGGCTCTAAATTCCACATGGGCTTAGAAGTAAATTCGTTTGACGTTCCAGATTCTTTTAAACTATGTAATTTTTTAGACCATAAAGAATACAGAAAAAGATAATAGCATGAATTTAAAGGTAAATATATTAAAAAAAAATTTTAATATTATATAATAGTTATTTATTAAATTAAAAATCAAAAAAATTTTTATTTTTATACTTTTATAGGATAAATTTTGGATTCAGGAGATATAATAACACTTAAAAATACAGTTACTTAGTCGTATTTGGGAGTAAAATTGACAAAATATTTTGAATAGAATATCTAATAAAGGCCAATTTATTTCGAATAATCTAACAAAGAAAAGTTTTTATTAAACTAACCTTATTATGACGCACTAACTTCATTTGAAGATGTCAAAAATTCAAATATTTTTTATCTTGATAAAAAAATAAAAGTGGACGACGAAATAAGTAATAATAATTTTTACCATAGTGTTAAATTAATTAATTTTATATTAATTTATTAATTAATATTAATTTTTTTATTAATTAATATTAATTTTTTTATTATAATCATGTTTATTTTTTTCATTTAGGTGTAGGAGTTTTATGGGAAATTTAAAAAGCAGAGGCGTTTGACACTACTCAGCCCAATTTTGAACACCCTTTTAGACTTAAAAATGTAGCGACAGGACTATATATGACAATAGAAAATGAAAAATTAATATTGTCAAGAAATGGCTAATCTGATTCTAGTCTTTTTTTCTTAGTAGCTAAAAAATCAATTATGGAAACAAGTGAAGGAATTTCTTATCTTAACAGAGTTTAACTATAATCATTTATTAATAATTAACAAGTCTTGTAATTCATTTATATATATATATTATTTAAATTCAATGAGAAAGATTAATTAAAATGAGAAAAATTTTCTTAATTTAATAAAATGTTTTTAATATATAAAATTTCTAAATTTTATAAAATATTTATTTATAAATAAGATGTCTCAATGAAGAAGAAATTCAAGTTTAAAAGTAATTAATAGGGCAATCACATATAAATGAAGCTATAAGTGTTTATAAAGAGTAAATTGATAAACACGAAAATGGAAGAACATTTTTCCTCATAAATTCTGCTAACTCATAACTTGGGTAAAATAAATTCATATTTAAATAAATAATATTGATAAAATAAATTCATATTAAACTAAATAAATATTTATATAAATAAATTTATTAAAAATTAAATATAAAAAACCATTAAAGACATTTAGCAGACCAAATTTCAAGTATGTACCCCTACCTTTAAAAATTTTATTAAATACTATAAGAATGGGGAATAGTAAAATAAACTAACTACTTTCACTACTCTTCTAAATAAGCCTTTGAAGATCAAAAAGTTTTATCAAACGGAGTATAAGAATTACATTAATCGCTTGAAAATTTAAGCAAATTTTTAAATGATAAAGACGAATCCATTTTATTGTATAGATAATAAGTAATTTTAGAAAATGGTATTTTATCTCTTCTTATTAGCATTTTACAGTTAATTCATTTCCATATCTATGGTAACAAAGAAACAATAACAACTAGACTGTAAAGTTAATGGAATAAAATCTATAGTTCATAGTAGGTAAAAAATAAAAAAATCTTTTAAATTTTTTGTTTATTATAAACTCAATTTTTAAATTAATTTTTATATTTGAAAATACACTAAAAATTTAAATAAAACTATATACTTTTATTAAAGATTCCCCAAAAATCTGCGTAAAGAATAGCCCTACTAAAACTAAAACCTTCCATTGCAAAACTTTATGAAATAATTACTCTAAGTATAAAAGGAAACTCTTAAAGTTCTTCTTTTTTATTGTCCAATAACAGTTAAGATTAAGTTGCCAACAATTAAAACATAAATTTTATCGATTTTTTTATTGAGTAATATAAATACCATAAATAATTGGTGTAAGCTTTATTAAAAGAAGCCGTTTGTTACACAAACTCCAATTAAAAAGATAGTTAAACTGACCATGTTAAAAAATGGGTTGAAAAACTAGAAGTAATTAAATTTTAAAAAAAAAAATAATTTTAAATTTTTATTAAATTTTATTTTTTATTTATTTATAAAATATTTAATCTAGTTTGTTACTGAAGAAAATATAGAAGAATAAAGTTTTATTATTGAATTGCTGTCTCTTACACTTACAGATGCCCTAGAAAAACCGTTAGAAATTGCTTAAAATTAGTGCAAAAAACATATATTTAGTGTTTCTAATTAATAAAAATTATTTTAATAAGATCACTAATAAAATAAAGTCGTAAAATCTTTATTTGAAAACTGTTTAGTTAAATTTAGAACTCAAAATAAATAAGTTAATAAAAGAAATTAAAATGGCGAAATGGTTTCTTAAACTGAACAAGTTCCAGTTGTCATATTTAATTGTGATGGTAATTAAAATTAATATAAAAATTAAAAAGTGTTTCTATTTTTTTTATAAAGATTAAGTCAAGAGTCAAAAAATAATCTTTTTTAACTTAAATAAAATTATTAAATAAATTAAAAGAAATAATTAAAATTACGAATTATATAAATTAATAAAGTATGTTTTTTATTTTTATATTATTTTTCAAGAATCTAAGCTAGATATTTACCAAGATTGGACCTAAAAAAATATGGAAATTACTAATTTATATTAGCATTAAAAAATAAGAGAGAGATTTTATAGATTTGCAACTGAAGACAGTCCTTATTTAGGAGTAATCTTATTATTTATTTATTTTAAAAGAAATTTTTTTTTTAAATTTTAGGATGAAATACATATAATTTAGATGAAACTTTAATTAATTATTTTAGTTTTTTTAAATTTATTTATTTTTAAATTTTTATATTTTATAGAGCAGAACTTTTGAACTTGCTTTCGTAAATGGATACGTGGAAAAAGAAATTAATCCTATTTCTGGCTAGGGAATTTTATATTAATATGAATAGTATATTTTAAATTGTCTTTAACTATATTATTATATGGGAAAAAATAGAAATCTCAAAGTTATTTAATAACTCAAAGAAACAGTTGGGTAATATGATTGAAACTAATTAAATTTAGTATACTTTTTTTTAAATTTTTAAATCTATAAAAATTTCGAATTTATTTTATTTATTTTAAACAGTTTGGATGAATAATTTATAAGACTAGTTTTATAATAAAGTGGAAGCACTCACTTGAGACTATTTAAGCATTTTAGTAATTTATACGAAAGTTTAATTTTGGATTTGGAACCTTTCTAAAGAATTTCAGAAAATCAAAACAAATGTTACACAGCTGAATAAATTTAAAAATTTAAACATACTGAAGAATCATATAAGCTTTTTAGAGAGATTACGTAAATTTAAAATAAATTATATAGAAATTTTTTTAAATACTTTTTATGATCAATATTATTTTTAAAAAAAAAAAAATTTTTTTTAGATTTTCGCAAAAGAAAAAAGATGAAATTATAAAATATTTGCAAAAAAAAGAAAAATTATAGGACAGCATCTAATCCAAACAAGTTAATAGACAATTATTTTTGGATAACGATAAACAACCCAATTAAAGTATATTCAGTAAAGAAAATTTACACTCTTTATTAGACAAATTCAAAAAAAATAGTATGAATGATTTAGAATTAGTAGAACATTACGCCCATGCAATGCACGCTTTAGAATAAAATGAAGAAAGTTCAGAATTTTAAAGCATTTTTTCCAAATAACTTATAAATGAATTCAATTTACCTCCTCCTTCTAAAAATAAAAATAAAAAAGATGATGATGATAATTTTAATTAACCCAAATTATAATACCCTGAAAAATTTAATATTGAAAAATTAATTAGCGATTCTTAAAAATAAAACGTTTAAATTGACATAGATTTGGCTGTTTCTTTCTAATTAGACGCCTTTTTATCAATGTTAAAATTAATATAAACTAGAATTGATTTAGGTAACACACTAAAATAATATAGCTACAATAAAATAAATTTAAAATAATATATAATAAATAAAAAAATATCATATAAAATATATTTTTTTATTTAAATATATATTAAAAAAAAAAGGTTACAACAATTTAAAATAAAATTTGTAAATATATCATAATACTGCAAATATATTTTTGGGACTTATTTACTACAAGTACGGAAAAGACGTGGACTAACTAAAATAAACTAGTTTCCATAAATTCAAAAAAAACTGGATTTTTTATTTTATAAAAAAATCTTGCGAATATTTGTATGAAAAAGAATAATTCAGTTTATTAATAACAAAGGTTTTTGTAACAGCTGTTGAAATTATAGATATATTACAAGTCTTAAAATAGCATATATAAGTTGTTATTTTTATTAAAAACTATCTTAAAAATCAAAGTGCTGATGCTTATTCAGATATGAACTCTATGCAGTCTTCTTACTAGTCGTAAATTATAAAATTAAAATAATATTAATTTATTTTAAAAAAATTATTATTTTTTGGAATATTTTCTAATTTTATAATTTATGCTAATTTTCCTCTTCTTCTTAGATTAGTCATATTGTATCTAATTTTAATTTTATTATAAATTTTATTTAAAAAATAAAAATATTAGTATTAAATGAAAACCAAATAGAAATAATTTTAATAAATTCTCTAAAAACCAATTAAATAATTATCTAATCTAATGATTCAATAAATAATATTTAATTAAAAAGTTTATATTTATTTTTTCAAAATAAAAAATAGACTCTTTATTGATTTCAATTTCAATTTAAATATTCGATATTAATAATTTTAATATTTAAATTTAGTTTTTATAAAAAAAATCAAAAAAATATGAAATCTATGCTTTAAGTTGAGGAATACAATAATAGTGATTCTTCTGATTCAGATGATTAAAATAACACTGATAGGGAAAATTTTAACAATTTCAAAAAATAGTTATAAATTTGGAGACAAAATTTGGATATATTTGATGAAGATCTAGTTTTAGAAGTTAAAAGTAAAGCTTTTAACAAGAAAATTAACATGGTAACTTTAATGTATAAAACCCTAGAAGTTTGTGAAGAAAAAGTTTAACTTAAAGAATAAATTCAAAAAAATTTAATTCATACTTTCGATTATATGAAAACATCTTATTAATTGTTACAAGAAATAGAAGTCATAGAAGATTCTTATGAATTACACTTATATAAATTAGTAAATGGAAGTGAAAAATTAGATACTTAAAAAACTGATCCTAAATCGATAAAAGATTGGTAGCATATGTGTTAAAAAGCTATATATTACATAAATGAGGTTCATAATAAATTTTTGTAATAATAAGAAGAAGAATTAAACGGAATTAACAACTAAAATAAAAATTAGGAAAAATTATTACAATAATAATAATAATTGGCACTTAATTAATAGTCCAATAACAAAGTTTTGTAAAAAGTTTTTGGCTAAAAATTACCGGCCATTTCAAAATTTAAAACTGTTATAAAAACCTTTACAAATCTTAAATAAATAAAAGAGTCTACAAAAAGAATGTTTTTACAATGTAAAAGTTGCTTGCAAACCTTAATTAGGTATAAAATAAATAACATATTCGTTTTTATTAATATATTAATATAAATTATTTTAATTATTGTTTTTATTTTAAAAATTTTTGTTTTATAGTTATTTTGACATGAAAGACATGGCTACAATTGAGCCACCTCCTTTAAGAACTAAAGAAGTTTATCAAACTCAGTTGTAAAATATTATAAGAACCTCAGGAATATATAAATATATTTTGGAATTATTAACATAAGATGTTTATTTTGACGATACCTTTTTAGAATTTTATAGGATTATCTTACATTTTCTTACATTATTTATTAAAAATAACGAAACTAATATAAGATTAGTTCTCCCATATTTCTCGCATATTTTAGATTTATCAGTAAAAATATTTTTATCTATATTTATATTTAATTTATATTAAAGTTATTTAATAATATCTGATTTAATTTAGATGGTTCCTTGTAAAAATTCTTGTTCATATATAGTTGAATAAAAAATTTAATAAAAATCTCCCCCTCACCCTTTAAAGGTTTAAAATTTATGCGTAGAACTATTAGCCCCCTTAAAATAAACAGAAGAAGTTATTCCTTATATAAAAATGATTTTCTAAAAAATTTGGGATAATTAACCATTTAATGTAAAATTTATAAAAAAATATTTTATTAAAAAATTAATTTTGTAAAAAAAATAATATTAAAAATCTTTAAAAATTATAATAGAAAGCCTATGAAGAAGATATAAAATAAAAAACACATAAATTTTTCAAATAAAATTACTAAGAAAATCTTTTAGAAAATGTTCGTAGCTAGTTAAAAAATCCTTATCCAAATATTCTTAAACTATAGGCAATTATACAATGGATGAGAGTTCTAAAAAGCCTTACTTTTAAAGAAAATAATTGCAACATAAAATAAAATCAAGAAAAAATTTTGAATTCCATGCTAAAATCTAAAATAATAATTGACATGATATAGCCAATAAGACCCGAATAAATAACTGAATTGAGAAAAAAATTTGATAAAAAATACGAAATTTAGGACTATAAACATAATCCTTAGTGTAAAAAAGATCTTATTAGCAGAGAAAACGAATTTTGGAAAATAAAATTGCATGTGGCCGCTTTAACCTTATTAACTTCTGCCTTCAAAAATTATTAATAAGTAATATATATTAATTATTTATTTATTTATTTATTTATTTATTTATTTATCAGTGATAAAACTGTAATCTTTAATATCTTATTATCTATTTATCTATTTATTTATAGGGTATTTAAGAAGTATAAAGGTTAATTATGTTTCAAAGTTTGAAAAATATTTTGTGCAATTAATTTTCTCCATTTATGATAAAAAGAGTTTATTTAAGAGCACTTTTCGAAGCTTATATAAATAAAGTTACTGATAAAGATGATCCCAAGCTAAGTACTAATACAGTTATGGCTGAAGATATTCAAAATATTTTGTCAGGCGAAATTATTACTTAACTCGATACTAAAAATATTTATAATTATCTAGAAGGTTTGGTGAGAATTCCATAGCATGATATTGAAAAACAAGCAGTAATTTATGTTAAATGATATATATAAAAATAATAAATAATAAAAAACTAACAATTAGACATAATTAATTTATATTGTTAACAAAATGACATATTAATTTTTTTAAAATTAGGACGAACAATGGGCGATAAGAAAGTAAATTATCAAGGTAAAAATCGAGTATTTCCAAAACAATAAAGAATTTACTACTCTTTGTTAACATGATCAACTAGAATTAAAAAACGAAAGTACTTTTTATTTATAAAATAAAAAATATTTGCCTTATTTTATTAAAATTTTTTTTTAATAATAGCTTATAAATATAAACAATACGTTGGAATACTGAAAGACCCTTTAGAATTTTGGAAATATGTTATGTATCAGGACGGAGTTATGCATTTTTTATCAGATACATATGACGAAAGAATCCATGATATAGAAGTAAAAACATAAATATTAAAGAAATATTTTAAATATTATATTATATAAATTAATTTTTTTTTAATTTATTTATTTAAATAGTCTGAAAATTAAAAAGATAATATACTTGCAGATGAGTATTCTATCATTAAAACCAATATGATGAAACTTAGATAATTATTTGATTATTTAGAAAGAGATTTCCGAGTTTAAAAATAAAAACTTTATTTAGATGATTATAGAGAACTTATGAACTCTATAGAAGATATTATTCCTAAAAGAAAAATAATAAAATTTGGTAAAAACTTTAGAATAGGAATTGATGAAAACAAAAAAGTAAAATTAAATATGATAATCTCAATTTTACCTATATTAAATTTTTATATAAATAAAATCTAGTTATAATAGATATACTATTTATTTCCATATTAATTTTATTTGAATAAAAGGTTAATGTCGAAACATATGATACGGTAGCTGAAGATATGATAGGCTAAGGATTTAGAGAAATAGATGATAAAAATAAGCAAGAAAATAAAATTAAAAAATACTTAAGACTATTTTTCATGAGAAATAGAATGCCTCCCAAAAAATTTAAAGCTATGCTTGTAGAAGAACAAGTTAATAAAAAAATAAAATATTTCATTTAAAAATTTAATACATATATTATATTAAAAGTAATAAATTTTATTTAAAATAATAGTAAAAAGGCATTTAAAGGATAGCAAAAGGGTTTTATAATGTAATTAATAAAGATTCATAATATTTAAATGCAGAAGAAATAAAAGTATGGGTCCATAAAGATTGTGGAATAAATTAATTATATAACCAACAAAATTTCAATAAAAATGATGAGTCGTATTACGATTTCACGGATCAAAATATAGAAATAATAGACAACCTTATACAGGCATATTTTAAAAAAGTAAAAATATAAAAATATTTAAAAAAAGTTTATTTTTTAAAATCATTATATGTTTTTTAATTATTAATAATTATTAAATACCTTATACTTAATTTTAATCGTAGGCAAAAGGGCCTAAAGAAATTATAAATGATGAAAACAAAGAAAATGAACTAAAAAAAAGATAGTTAAAAATAAGATAAATGCAGCCTCCTGTTACCGACCTAACCCAAATCAGTTTATTTTTTAAAAAAATTACTTTTTAAATGTTAAAATTAGACAGTTATATTTTGTAGCACCAACATTATGAAAGCATAAAAAAATAAGGAAACTAATATGAAGATTAAAAAAAAGAATATCTTAAACACATTATAAAATAAGGTAAATTAATAAATTAATTAATAACTGTTTTTTATTCTAATTTATTTTAAATAAATACTTAATTATTAAAATTAATTTAAAATTTTTCATAATTTTTAAATATTATACTTATTGTTTTTTATATTATAATATTTTGTTTATATATATTAGGTTGTAGCACTTTATATAAATAAAAAGATCTATAAACGCCTATTGAAGACTAAAGAGTTATAGCTGATTCATAAATTTTAAAAGTTATTTAAGACTATATTAATAACTTTGAAATATATAGTAATGGAGATAGATAAGATAGGGCTTTATATAATTTCACAGAATTTATTTTAAAGGTAATAAAAATTAAATAAAAAAGTTGCAAAATTATTAATATATATTGATAAAAAATAAAAAATACAATTTTATACTAATTTATTTATACCATTTTATTTATTCAAGTGCAACAAGATTTTTAGAGAATAAACTATATATAAAATAAAAACTGTAAGATTATTTTTAGAGCATATAAAATTAAATAATAGAGATTTACAGGTAATAATAAATTTAAATCAAAATTAAATTAAATATTCTAAGAATTAAAATTTAACAAATTATTTTTTTAATTATTAAAGAATTTAAGAGATGATGACAATCCCCAAATAAAATAAAGCGCAATAAAAAAAAAATCTATATATAAATAATATTAAGATTGTATTATAGACAGTGAAATATATTTATCTGCGATAAATTTGCTTTCTGAATAATAGCCCTTTAATATATAATATGAGTGTTTAACTTTGTTAAATGAAATGCTTTATTTAGGAAATGAAAATGCTTAGAAAAAAATATTACTATGTTTGAAAGAAAATATAGATATTTAAATGTAATTTTTCGGATATTTAAGATCATATTTTTTGAAAAATAAATAAAAAGAAATGTATGAAATTAAAAAAAGAAGACTTAAATATAAAAATAGAGAAAACGAAATTGAAAATTCAGAATTTGAAGTATAAAATATTATATAAAAATATGGTTAAATTTTTATTTATAATAAAAATTATTTTTTTAAACAGATTTTATCATTAAAAATTTTGGAGCTTATCAGACTTTTGTGTGAAAATGTTAATACAGAGTTCCAATAATTTTTCAGATAATAAACTGATAAAAAGTAAATTATATTTAAATAATAAAATTATAAAACAAATTAAATCTTGAATAAATTTTTTAAACTTATTTTTAATTATTTGTATTTATTTACAGCAAAGCTGGAGCAAACCATAACATAATTCTTGAAGTCACAAATTTACTTACTTATTTTATGGAAGAAACAATTCTAGAAATTTATTAAAAATAACAATTAATTATACAGTGTTTTGAAACTCTTATTGATTTAGCTACAGGAGATATTCATAATCAAAAAACCATTTGTAATAATAAAAGGTTATTTAATTTCTTAAATGAAAAAATAATTATGGCAAGATACAATTTCAAAGAACTAGAACTAGAAAAGTAAATTCACAAAAATAAAATAAAATAATTATTTATAAATTTATTTGATTTAATTTTTAAATTAAAAATTTTAAAATTAAAAGGATAATTTTATATATATTATTTTTTTATAATTTTTATAAATATTTTTTTTTTTAAATGTTTTATTCTAAATTTTTTAAAATATTTCAGAACTAATAAATTTAAAAGTACGGTAGATCCTGTCCATGAAAAAAAACTAAGCTTATTCGTTTCAGCTATAAAATTTTTACACATAATTACCAATTCAAACGAAGACCACGAGTCGGTCCAAAACATACTAGACCAATTAGACACATATTAATTATTAATTAATTTAAAATAAATATATGAAGAAAGAATATACCCTAAAGGAAACAGAAGTAAATAACAAAAAATAATTTTAGAAATTAAATGTAACCATATCGGAGAAGAATGGTCGTCCTGTAATAGAAGGTATTGTTAAAGAGGCGATATTACTTAAGAAGATATCAGCTTAGTCGAAATTGGGTTTACTATATTTATTTTCTTCTCATATTTATATGATATGTTCCCCTAATCTGACAAATTAAAAGTAAAATAAATACTCAAATAATATAATAATAAAAAAAAATATAATAATATGATACGTATAAAAATTTAATATTTAAAATATATACTAATTAGTTTAATTTTATTTTTTAAAAGCACTTCAGAAATTTAATGGAAGACAATAAATAAGAGTTTTTAGAAGCCTAGGAAGACGAAGATGAGGAGATTTTGGCCATTTAAAACCACAATTAATAAATATAAAAGCAAGATGAAAAGCAAAATAAAATTATATAAAAAAATTTCGAAGACAAAAATTAGCATCATAATAAATAATAGAAATTTTATTTTTGTTGCTGCTGCAGAAAACCTGAAAGAAAAAAAGAAACTCCTTAATAACTTATAGAAAAATTATCTAACAATTTTAAAGGCAGAGCTAGAAAAAATAAAAGACTATAAGAAATTAAAATCAGAGACTAAAAACTTAATGGTGAATTTGCGGGAATAGACTTTGAATATTTAAATTCGATTGAAGATATCTAAAATTTCACAATTGTAATAATAAAGATTAATTTTTAAAAATATATACAATTTTTTATGTAAATTTAAAATTCATTTTTAAATTAATTGACTAAAATAAAAATATTTAATTTTTTAAAGAGATAGGACCAACTTGAATTATAACCTGAGTACTAAAATAAAATATAAAGATAAGAATCATTTAGTTCTAAAAATAGTGACGTTCAATTATTATAATAAAGTCAATAGTAAATAGAAATTCAAGATAGTAAATTAGTAAATCTTTTAAAATAGCAAGCTTAATAAATAGATTAAGACAAAAAATACAGGGCTTAATTACAAAATCTCTCAAGTAAATTAAATAAATATTAATTTTTATGATAAATTTTTACTATTACACAAAAATTTTTTAAGATTATTTATTATTATAAATATTAAAAAAAAAAATAATTTAAATATTTATCTTCATATTCCAATATAAAATAATAAATAAAACTTTTTTTTATAAAAATATTTATATTCATATATATTATATATATTAATATTAGATCATAGGTCAAGAAAATTCTTCAGATTTTTTAAGCACTTTAGAGGAGTTACTGAAGTAGTTTATAATGATAAAGTTAAAAAAGTTTACTTTAAAAAACCTTTCGTTTCCCACTTTTTATCTGGATTTATCAAAAAAAATCTCGTAATCATAATATTTTCAATTCTAATAAAAATTTAAATTTATTTTATATTTTTTAATAAAAAAAAAGATCGAAGAAGCCAACAGAGAATCCGACCAAGAGAGAATAGAATACCTTAGGTCAAACTATTAATCTTATTATTAACAAATGAACTGGAAACAAGAAATCTCAAAATACAGAGTAAATAATTTGAAAATATTAATTTTATTAAATTAAATATATTTACTTAAATTTCAACTTTTTTTATATTTTTCAAATTTTTATAATAAATTATCATAAAAAAATTAAAAATTGATAAAATTTAATAATAAAAAAATTTAAACAAAAAAAAAATATTAAATTAAAAAAAAATTAAATTTAAATAAATAATTAAAATTAAAAATTAAAAAATTATAACTTAATTTTAAATAAATAAATTAATAAAATAAAATTATAATATATTAAAAATTTAAAATTAAAAAAATGTAAAAGCCTTTACCTTAACTTGTAAATAACTGGCGAGAACTAAAACACTTTTGTTTTTACCTGGTTTTGCTCGAAAACATAACTTTTTTGGTTACCTTTGACGACATAGAAGAAGGTGACTCCAGTTTATAATGGGTCCAAAACTTTAACTTAGTAGTTTGTATTTTACAGTTGATTATTTCCTCAATTGTACTTATTTTCTGTGCCATTGAAAGAAAACCCATTTCTATTTAAAAAGGATAACTAGATGATAATGTTATTAGATTATTGGCGATAAAATCACAGGCTGGTTTCGATGATCCCTTAAAAATGAAGGTAAAAAATAATATATAAAATATAAAAAATAGTAAAATATAAAAATAAAAAAATATTCAAATACAAAAAAATTTTAACAATGTTCATTTAAATAATAAAATATACTTAATTTATTTATATACTTAACTTTAATAATTTAATTATTAGTACGCCAAAAATAGATAGATATTTGTAATTATAGTCAATTTTCTTTAAAAATACACTTTTTTGAAACTTTTCTTGGTCATGATAGATTTCGAGTTTATATATAACTTTATATATTTAGTATTTGCAATATGGGCCTTTTTCAACTAATATATTTACGCAGTTTTATTACTAGATATCGTAAAATAGTCGCCAGATTTGTAAAATATCATAAAATCAATTACATAAAATCTTTCTAGTATAATAAAATTCGGTTTACTTGGAATTATCATGATGACTATTTATGGAATTATTCTCTACAAAAATTTCGGACCTGGAGCAAAATACGGTTTCGGAGATGAATAAGACACCTCATAAGTAAATAAAAATAAAAATAAACTAAATATATAAAAATAAAAATATATGTATGAAAATAAAATTTTAAAAAATTTTTAAAATTTCTTACCTTCAAGCCCTCTATTCTACAAAAAATACATTAAATTAATTATAACTAAAAAATTCATATTCATATATTTAAATATTTAAACAATAAATTTATTAAAAAAATAAATATATATAAATATATTAAATTATTTATAATTAATTAAAAATTTATTTATTTAATATAATATAATATAATATATAAAGGGAGACTGTAATTCCGACCTAACAACTTTTTGTGACGATTTAATTATGACAGTTACAACCTGTTTTAATTTCGGCCTCACAGCAGGAGGAGGAATAGCAGATGGTTTAAGAGTAGCTGATTATTAAACTGAAGGTTCAAACACCCATTTTTGGCTCAGATACTTATATGATTTTACCTGGTTTATTTTGATATAAATGCTTTTTATACAAATTATTTTCGGTATAATAGTAGACACTTTCTCAGAATTAAGAGATAAAAGAGGAACTTTAATTAAAGATATTTAGGAAAAATGCTTTATTTGTGTAAAATATCGTTTACTTTATATCAAAATTTATTTCATAAATACATTTTTAATAATAAATTTATTTATCTAATAAGATAATTTATGTATATTTATAAATTTTTAAATTTTTAAATTTATTTTATATAATTATTTTAATATAAATTTATAGGGCTTAAATAGAGCTTATATTGATGAGTACTCAGAAACTGGATGGTATTAACATATATATATGGAACATAATGTTTATCACATGCTTTTCTTTATGATATATATAAGTTAGAAAAATAGTACAGATTGTGATGCCCTTGAAAAAATGGTAAAAAAATAACTTAATGCACCAAATGGATCTCCATTAGATTTTGTCCCGATAAGAAGGTCAACGAAAATTAAAAAGGGATAAATGATAAAAGAGGATGATGAATGATTTACTTACGCTTATATGTTTACTTAAATATAATATAAATAAAAATTCCCATTAATTTTTTTATAAAAAGAAATGATTGAATACTAAATTTAATTATATAATTCTTTTATATTTATCTTAATTAACAATTAAAAATATTTTTTTATAATTAAAATAAAAACAAAACAATATAAACTTAACTAATATTAATACTTTTTCCCATTTTTCACATTTTTCCTAACAAATCCATTAATCCACCCATTTCTCCCATTCCATCTTCCTAATCTTGTTCTCCTAACAATTACATAAGTCCTTCTAAACCAGGCTTTTAAGTTTATTATTATTAAAGTTAGCTATTTTAAAAATTTTGCAAATTGTCGAAATCTTTTTCTTCTCTTTCAAAAAAAATTCTTTAAGCCAATTATTTCTAAGACTCTTCCAACAACTTATTTATCTCAATTTCGTTGCAAATATTAGAATTTATCTTCAATTCTTCAAATTCTTTTTAATTTATAGCTAAAGCCTTTTCTTTCCTTATTTAAAATTCGTTTATTTCCTAATTTTTTTCAAAATTTTTATCCTAATTTTCTTCCTAACCTAAATCTTTATTTTTATTTTCTTAATATTAATCCTAATCTTAATTTAAGTCTTTATTTTTTTCTTAATCTTAATTTTATTCTTTGCTATCATCTTTTTCTCCCTCTTAAACGCCGTCTGTACTTTATTCAAGTTATGAATCTTTTTGATTTTCTCCATTTTCCTTAATTTCCAATTATTTTTCATTTTCTTTATCTACTTAATTTTCCTCTTTTTCTTAGTTTTCTTTTTTTTCCTATTTTTCATAAGGACTGAATTTTTTCGTCAATTAAAGACTTTTTCTAAGTCTACTCGGATAAAAAATATTGTATAAATTCTATTCACATTCGGGCGCCAAAAACTCTTCTTTTATTAACTTGTAAAAAACTGGTAAATGTAAGCCAAGCGTCTTTTTTTTTTCTATTTCTTATTTTTATTAAGATATCAACAAAAATCTGTTTTTAAATTTTTAAAAGGAAAATTAGGTCTAATAGTAGTAGATTATTTAAAAATTTAGACCATTTAATATATCAAAATAATCCAATAAAATTAATTTAGTAAATTATTTTATGTTCTCTAGAATTTTATTATTCTTATTAACATCTGAATTTTATGGGTCTTTGTTTTCGTAATATTTCATTTAATCTTATAAAATTTAAAATTCATTATTAATTAATAAATTTAAGTCTATTTATGAACAGTCAAAAAGTAAATGCGGAACTTTAAATTTTTTATTATATTGGAACTTATATCTCTTTTTATCGTCAAATGAAAAGGGATATTAAATAAGTTTTTAAAAAGATCCATTTAAAGACTTCACAAATTCGAAAAGTTTTAAAACCAAGGGTTGATTTTTTTTAATTAACTTTATTTTTTCCTTCAGTGGATTTTAGGTAAATAATTTTAGTAATTTTTTATCACTATTTTTCGCATAATATTTATTATTCTAAACGAGCTTATTTTCCTTTTTCTATATTTCTATAACTTCTTCTGCTTTTTTTTATAGACCTCCTAAAATCTCAAATATATCATACATATCAGTTTTACTTTTAACGGTTTTTCTAAAATTATAAGAAAGAATATTTTATTATTTAAAAACAAATAGATATTAAATAATTGGACATTATTTTTAAATTTAATTTATATAATCATTTTCAAATTATTAAAATATTTTTTATATACCCTTCAAATTCCATAGAATCCTACAAAAACTGAATAATTTTCGGCAAATTAGTGCCAACCAAATCCCTTTACAAGCTGTTCAAAATACCAGGAATAATCTGATCCATAACAATTTCCTAATTCTCCTCAACTTCTAAAACTTCAAAAATTTCGTTCTTATATTTTTCAAACACCAATTTCCCCAAAAAATTGGCGTAAATAATTCCCGACTCGCTGCACAAAACAGCGCTCAAATAACTAAAAACTTCCTTATTAAATTCAGTCCACAAATTATTTTTTTTCTCAGCAGATTTTTCCGCCTAAATTTCGGCCTTCAACTGGTCAATTCTAAATTGTTACTAGTATTTTTAACTTAGTTCCTCTTTTAATTCGCTCAAATTGTATTAATTAAAATATTTTAATAAATTATCGAAATCGTCTTTTTTTTAACCATTATATCTGCCCTCTTCCATTTATAACTACATGTAACTGGTCATTATATTTTAACCAAAAATTAATAATTTAGGCAAAATTACTTGTAAGCTGAAAATATTCTTCTTTTTTTGCAATAAAACCAAAGATAAAATCAAAGAGAGAGTTATCGATTTTTTTTTATGCTTTTAAAATAAATATTTAAAGGCTACTTTAAGGTATTCAATGCCTTTATTTTACTTCAATTTTTCCATTTAAATTATTGTATTAAATTTTTTAATTGGATTTTTTTTTTCAAAAAAACTTTTATTTGTTAAAATTTTTAGGTTTTTTTTTGTTTTTATATTTTAAATAATTTTATTATTTAAGCCTGATATTTTATGTTGATTGATTGCGTAATAAAAATAGAATTTCATTAATTCGCATTTCAAATTAACAATATTGAATAATTCGTAATAGTAAAAAAGTACTTTTTAAAACCTCTATTTCATAATATATAAATAATAAATAACTAGAATCCGTTTTGTTAATATTATATAAAACAAATACATTTTAATTGAAATAATAAATACCATAAAATAATTTTATTAAATTCACTAATATTATATATTTTAAATAAATTTAAATAATTTAAATATGATACATTTTATATAATATTTTTTATTTTTTAATTTTTATATCATATCTGATTCTATTTTCATACATAACATTAAATATTCCACAGATAAATGTATATCTATATAATATAAAAATTAATTCACTCTTATTTACCAGTATCGTCAGTATACAGGTAATTACAAGTTAAACATGTTACAGCTACAATACTAGAAAATATCATAATAACCCAGGAAGCCAAATAATGAATGTTACTAAAATTATTTTTTCTTGTTAATTTTATGTAAAATAAACAAGGTAACACATAACAAATGGCTGTAGAGTCAATAGACCCAATTACATTAAAAATTGGTTCTATATTTCCAACTATAATTGCTGTTCCCACAACCAAAGCGTACACTATAGAAGTTAAAATATAGAAAAAAATTCCCGTAATTCCAGTTTCTTCTTTGATATTTCTATTCTTTGAAACTAATAAACTTTATCTATTTTAACTTTTGTCTGCCTTTGAATATTCAATTGCACTTTTTTGTAAAGACTAAAAGTTAAAATTTATTTATTTATTTTTATTTAAATTAAATAGTTCAAATTATATAAATAATTATAAAAATTTGATTTTTACTCTAAAATGGTCCTTTCTTTATCTGGCCCTTAAATCTGAAATCAAAGAAAATAAATTATTTCTAGCCCCAAAGAACATAATAGGAAAAGAAAAAGTAGTTGATATCACAAAACTCAAATTTAAAACTGCGTATAAAAATGTACCAACGTGATTTTCATCTATTGTGTCTATAAAATCTACTTTCACATTTTTTCCATAAGCTAAATATCCCATGATTGCTACCACCATATATAAAACGTATGAGGAAAAAAGTCCCCCAAATGATACTGCTTTTCCTTTTTTATCACTAGGGGCGTCTAAGGATTTATAAATAGGGAATAAATTGAAATGGAACCTATCAAATAAATAAAAAATAATATAAATGTATATTAATACAGATTAATAATTTAAAAATTTAAATATTTAATATTCCATAATTATTTAACTGTGATTTAGCTAAAATTTAATTTAAAATATAGTTTACCCAAATGCCAAAAGTAAAACTGGAAATTGTCCCATAGCTTTAGGAAAATTAAAATCACTTGGTATAAACCAATAAACGTTATCTACAAAATGTTAATTTCCATCTAATTTATATTCATCGAAAAATGTTACTACTGTACAAATAGAGAATAAAAATATAGATACAATTGCAAATAAAGCTACATGTTTTAATTTATCTATCGATTTGACAAAAATCAAGGGAGAAATTAGTAAAGAACTCAAAAAAGTTAAAAATCTAAACTAAGCATACCAGTGAGTAACTAGATTTTTATCTATCATACCCAACTTATTTTAAATATTAATAAATAAATAAATATTTTATAATTTTCCTATAAATTTATATTATTTTTGATAAATTTTTAATGCAGAATTTGAAACTTATTTTGATAGTTTTTAAAAGTATTTTAATTTTATAAATTACCAAATTTTATGCAGTATTTCCAAAAATTACCATTTCAACCATACAAACTCCGATATTGTTAGTAATAACAATTAAATTTACAACATATTTCATATTAATATGAACTGCAGACAAACCTAATATAAAAATAAGTTTAAGAATTAATTATATTAACTTTAAAATTTGTTTATTTAAATTTCTATTTCAATATATTAAACATATAATTTTAATATTTCCATGTATTTAAGTTTTAATTCTAATTACCTATAGTGCAAAAATTTGATCTCCCACATAAGTTTTTACTTTTTATCAATAACCCAACAGTATATTAATTTAAAAATAATATTCCTGTAAATAAAAGTGTCCCAAAAATAATTCCAAAATTTCCCATTACATTAGGCAAACCTAAAATTCCGCTACCTACAATTGTTTTCATAACCTAAATAAAATTTTAATTTCATAAATTTACTATTAAAATATAAATATTAAAAATCATTAAATATAAATAAATAAATAAAAAACATATTCTCTCCCAATATTAAAAAAATCGCTAAATAAAGTTAATTAAAAAAAAAGCTATACACTATAATATACCTATATATGTAAAAATTATTTATATATATTTTATTTTTATTTTTATTTTTATTTTTTTACTGTAACACCCCCAAAAAATATATTCTACTTTTTTTTCTAGCCGTCAACTTTAAATTAAGAGATAGCAATAGAATTTGCACACTCTTTTTCGTCATGTTCGTCGCCACTCAATTCGTTGGCTGGAATTTCCAAATTAGAATTAAAATTATCGTCTACTCCTCCGTACAACTCTACGTGATCAGATTCTCTTATAATACCAGATCTTTGAATTTCATCATTATTTTTGTTTTAATTACTGTATATAATATATATATATATGATGTCATCATTAATTATATTGTATATATATTTATATTATTTTTTACTTATTTATTTCATGTTTTATTTGGTCTTCTTGATATTGATATTAGTCGCTACCTATTTAGGGCTCTCTTTCTTCGCTGCTGTTCATTTTATATTTATTTTTATTTTATTTTTTATTTTTGTTTTATAATTTTTATTTTTTTTTGATTAATAATTGCTTAGATGGTTATTTTTTTATTTTATATATTATTAATTTAATAAGAATTTTAAATAAATGAAAGATATATTAATATTTTTTATTTTATTTTGTTTTTTTTAGAATTTTTAATAAGAAGAATTACTTTTTAGTCATCATGTTTATTCCATTTTTAATTTGTTGGTTCTACTTATTGATTTTACATCAAATACATATTCTTTCAACTTAAATAATCAATATTATTGATATTTAATTAATTAATTGTATAAGAATATTTGCAAATAAAATTGTAATTACAATAAAAAACGTAATTTAATAAATACCATTCTATTTCAATTTTCAAATATATGAATTAATAATAAAAAACCAAAACTAAAAATATTCTATTTATAATCTTAATATTAATTTTAATTTCATTTATTTTCACTTTTATTTTTAATAGTTATTTTAACTTTATCTTCACCCTTAACTTCAATTTCTTCATCCAAATTCTTTATTTTTTCCCCATTATACTCTAATTCTAGCTCAATTTTATCGTCTACTAATGATTAAAATGTAAACCCTATATTATTATACTTATATAGTTCTACAAATTAATTAAATAATCTTTCCACCAAACATCTATAAGACTACTCTTCTTAATGATATAATAAAGGTATATTATTATATGATTAATTATCAAAATATACACTAGTTTATATCTATTTTTATTATTATTATACAAAATTTTAGGAATATTCTGATTTAATTTAAGGATATTTGTAATCTTTTCCATCGATAGGCTAATAAGTTTTATAATTAAAATTATCACTATAATAAATTTAATTTTAAAATAATTTTATTCAAAAATAAATCAAATAAATCCAAAAATTAATATATTATTAAAAATTTTAATATGTTTTATAAATAATTAAAAAAAATTTACTATATTTTTCCAACTAATACATTCCTCAATGTTTGGGTCACATTTATTTTAATTATTAAATATTTATTGTTGGTTTTCCTTTGTTTAATTTTTTAAATCTAATGCGCTATTATATTCACTATTATTACCATTAAAAGATAAATACGGAACTAATTATTTTAATGTTTATATTGAATTTTCCAATATTCCTAGTTATTAAATAAATATCTGCTAAAAAGCATTGTTAACTTAGCTATTTTAATTTTAATTAGCTGAAATTTACTTCGCTACTTTACCAAATTATTCGGCATTATCTAAAGTTTTTTCTATAAATTAAAAACCTCCTTATTAGTCTTTTTAATCCTATATTTCTAATATATAAATTTATAATTCAACTGAAAAATTGAAATAATACTATTTAAGAATAAAAATAAATACATATTTTTTATATATAGGTAAAATAATAAATTTTTAAATCATTTTATATATTTAAATCTTAATTAAAATTATTTTAATAGCTTAGCTTATAAAAATTATTTAAATTTTTTTTTTATTTATTTACTATTTTATGGTTCAACTTCTATCTATTCATTTTAATTTTAACCGAACTAAATATTTCTGTTAAATTTTTATTAGTTATCATTGTTAACTTGTACAAATCCAAAACCCTATTTATTAGTAACATTTTGACTATTTTACTAATTTTATCCAAAACCAAATCCTTTATTATTATATTATCCAAAACCGAATCCTTAATTATTATTTTATCCTAAATTTTACTCTTATTAAATTTTTTATCCAAATCCAAATTGTCCTTATTATTATTTTTAATTGTTTTTTTCCCCATTATTTTAAAAATTTGCTTAACCAAAGCCAAAACCAAAATTTCCCTTTTATTATTATTAATTGTCTTATTAAAAGCCAAAACTAGTTTTTTCTTAATTTTCTTTTAATTTTTAAATTTTTTTGGGTTCTTATTCGTTTTATAACTTTTCTTCAGTTTTTTTATCTTCTTTATTATTAAATCCAAAATTAAAACCTTAATTTTAATTTATTTAACCAGTATTAGTAAAATCCTTATCAATTAAATTTTTAGAATATAATTTTCTCAACCTTTCTGCTTCTTCTGGGTTACTAGGAAAAGCCTAGACATTTTCAAACATTTTTGGTTAATTATTTTAATTAAACATTAAGTTAGTTTTTTTTTTAAATATTTAATATAATTTATTTTCTTTAATTATAATTTAAACAAATACATAATAGATATTTAAAAATTAGAAATAAAATATATTAAATTCTGGTAGCATTTAATTGAATGATTCCGCATTTATTAATATATATATGAATGCAAATTATAATTTACCAATTTTATAATAAATATCTCATAATTTTAAATTTTAAAAATTTAAAATCCTTCAATATTTTATATATATAGTTTATATTCTAAAAATTATAAATAAATAATAAAAATTTTTTTTTTAGTTTTTTCTTTTTTTTTAAATAAATTTTGTTAAATAGTGATTAATTAATTTTTTTTATTCACATAATTAAATCGTCAAAATCTTTTGAACTAATTATTTCATTATCTTTTTTATCTATATTAAGTAACTTTGTAAAATTTTTCCTTTCAGGTTACATAGATAAAGTCCTTAAAAATTTTAAAGGGAAAAGTTATTCGATGTCCTATTTCGATACACTGTTCTCCTAATTATTACTTTTATCTTTATTTTTACTCTCATTTATATCGCTTTAATTTTCTTCTTCATCCGTGTCGTCTAATTAACTGTCATTTGAACCTTAATTTTTGTTTCTATTATTTTTAAAAGATCCCATATTTTTACTCAAATTTGACTGTAAATGTAAATCTGAAGAAAATCCTTTGTCTGTTCTTTTTCCCTAAAATGATTATTTTTAAAACAATTTTTTATCATTGTTCAGTTTATCTTGCCTCTAAATATCATATTCATTACTTTAATATTAATTAAAAAATTAATTTATTCGTGAACTTTTCTTGTCTAAAATCTTTTAAATCATAAAATCAATTTCCTAGCTATTAGCAGCAGAATTTAAGTTGTCAAAGTCATCTTCTTATTATTCATCGAATCCGTAATCATCTTCTTAATAATTATCATAATCATCGTCTTCTTCATCAAATTAGTTTTCGTTTTCGTTTTCATCAAAATATTAATCTACTACATTTTAATTTTCATTATATTCATATTATTCTAGTTAAAATTAATCATCATTATTATTAATATTATTATTATTTTCCGACCCAAAATCTCTTCTTAAATCCAGAAATTCATCACTATTACTGTTATTCATCATTTCTTAAATTATATTTTTCTATTTTTTATCGTCAAAATCTTTTTTATTTTTTCTTTTTTATTAGTCTTTTTCATCTTCACTTGAACTGTGACTGTCATTTTCTTTTTCTTCAATTTTTTATTTAGCGTTATAACTCAAAGTTATGCTACTAGCCAGGTCACCCACATTTTTATTTTAATTGTATTTATTATTTTCCTATGAAAAACCTTTGTAACTATTTTGCTTACTATTATTATTAATTTTTTACAAACTATTATTTTTTGCACTATTTCTTAAACTATTATTTTTATAACTTCTTGGCGTATTTTCAAATTTTCCCCCACTTGTATTTTTAGATAATCTTTATGAACTTCTTCTTTTTCTCTAAGAAGATTAGTTCATTTACTTTTTATCATAAACAAAATCCCAACATTTGTGACTGGTTCTGGTTATTAAAATCCCTTCTTTTTGTTAATTTTTTTGTAAAAAACTTTTGTTCTAGTTTTCTTAATTTTATTAATTTTAATTTTTTTAAAAAACGCTATTCTATATATTTTAAAGTTTTTTCATTCTCAAACTACTGCCATTCAGACTTATACTTCCATTTCTACCTTCCAATTATTAATAATCCATTTATTCTTATTTTTTTTATAAAAATTACTACTTCATTTTTTCAAATTATTATAAATAATCAATTAATATTAGATGGTCAATTTAGTTCATACTTTTAGATTTTTTATTTTTTTTCTCTTTTTTTTCTCTTTTTTCCCTCTCTTTTTTTTCTTTTTCTAGTTCCTTTTTTTCCTTTTCTAATTCTTTCTTCGTCTTTTTAACAGAAGAAAATGAAGAATCTACCTAACTGGCAAAACTTTGTATTAAACTATCAATTTAACTAGATTTTGCACTTTTACAAAAAGGATCAATTTTTAAACAAGGAAAATAATCTTACTATATTTCCAATTAAGTTGACTATTAAAATACAAAAAAATTAATTTATTCGTATTTATTTAACTTCTCTTCCTATTATATATGCGTGCAATAAGGCCAATTTTTGTCACAGTATATAGTCGAATAATCAATCAGTTTATTGTATTAATCATTACTTTTTTAATCTTTTTCTAATTTTTCTAGTTCATTTTTATTAGTTTATCTATAAATTTCTCTCAAAATTTAAACACCTTTTGTCGATATGTATAAATTATTCAATTTGTTATTAAACCATACAGGATCTTTTATTTCTTTCGATGTTTACTCAATTATCTACAAAATTTCCACTATATTATTATAAAAACGATTTCAATATTAAAAAAATTAACCAATAATAGTATAAATTGATTGATAAAATTATAAATTATTATAAATTAATATTTATAATTACATCCCTTAGCATTTTACAATTATTTTTATGCAGCGTCCATAATAATCAGTCCAATTTTAAATAATGTAACTGATCCTTTTAAAAACATATGGTCCCATGCAATCTTAAGTATCTTTTATAATAAATATTTATTAATAAAAAAAATTGATATTTAAAATTTGATACTTAATTTTTTTTTTAATATTTATTTTACTTCATAATTTAAAGTTTGGGCAAATAAACAAACGAACCACTGTGTCAAAAATAGTCCAGTTGAAATTTAGTTTTTTTCTAAAATTTTAAACACATTTGGATTATGTACTTAAAGAAGATTATTGAAAATTTACTGGTCACATATTACTCCAAATAACATCGAATCATAATAATCAATAGGTATTACTTATTCTAGCAAATTTGTAAAAATCCAAAAAGTTACCTTTAATATTAAAATTGAATTTTTTAAAATAGAAATTTATCTTATTTTTTATGTATGTTTATATTTTTTTATTTAAACATATTTAAATTTAATTTAATAAAATAAAATATTAATAAATTAAAAAAAAAGTTATTTTATTTACTTCTTCTGTAAATCCTATTAATAAAAGCATTGAAACTATATAATTATACCCTTAACAATATCCTATAATGGAATTTCTTCTTGAATAATTCAATAATATTCTATATAATTATTATCTAAATTCTTCCACTTCTTCTTCTGTTTTTTCAAACTAATTTGGCACTTTTGTTCTTTTTATGTCCTTAAAATATAAATATCACATTTAAAAATTTATAAAAATATAATATATACTTATAAAAATTTTACATTATTTATTTATTTTTTAAAGTTGTCGGGAAAATTAATGTTTAAATTTAGTTTTTTGTAATATTCTTTATTTTATTCTTAATAATATCCAACTTTACAAGCCATGGGCCAAACCAAAATTCTTTATTAATCAGTTAATAATGTATCTTTTAATTTATATCTAAATATTTTTTTCGGCTCATTTGACGCATTCTTTTCTTGTTGCCTATAATACTTGTCAAATATCTAAAAATTTTAAATATAATTATAATAAATGAATTAATTCTTTTTGTACTTTATTGATTCATTTAACAAAATTTGTATAAATGAAAATTAAAAATTCATTAAATAAAATTATTTAAAAAAAATAATTATTTTATTTTAAATAGCTCAAGTTAAATTTGTATATATATGAATTTTAAAAATAATGTTCTAAATTCTAGAATATATTATTTAATATAAAAAGTATTTATAAATAATAAAAATACAAAAGAAACTTTATATTATTTTATATATAAAAAAAATGCTATATATAACATAAAAATAAATTTTAAACTTACTTCTTCTATTTTCAGCCTTTTAGATTCTAAAATCAGCTAATTTTTTATATCTCTATTTCTTTTTTAATCTTTACTTTAACCAATAGATAAACCAAGTCTGTTTATTTTTTATTATCTTTTTTCTTAAAAAAATTTCTAAGATTTTCCCTTATCAAAAATAATTTTAACTAATTATAATGGACTTTTAAATTGATAAAAATCTTCTATAGTCCCAGAAATCCCAGTACATTCGTTTACTGTAGTTTTACTTTTCGGTCTTATTTATGTTGACATTATATTTTTTAAAAAAAATCTTATAACTATAATTATTTCTTTAAAAATTTAAAATATAAACTTATTATTATTATTCTTATATTTTTTTATTTTTTTTCTTAGTTTGTTTTATTTACAGGCCTGTTATACTATTTTTTTTTTGGATAATTATTTTATTATATTTTTCTTTTGAAGATTATTAAAAAAAAAAATTCAATTTTTTATTTTTAAGTTTTGATTAATTATGTAATTAAATGAATACAATAGAATTTTTTTAGATAAATTTTACAAAATTACAATACTAATAATAATCAATCAGGTTATTTTGTAATATTGGTGAAAATATCATCTTATGAGTTCCAATACTTTGATAATATATATATTTACATCAACCAAATAAATATAAAATGCCATCATTTTAAAATTCAAAATTTAATTTGAGTTTACAAGAATTTATAAAGTAAAATCATAGGTTCTAAATTATAATACAAAGAACAATTATTTAATTTTTAATAAGAACATATATAAATTATATTTGAATTATGAATTATACTTTAGGACGATTTAAATATATTATAAAAAATACATATAAACCTATTATATATAAAATTAAATTAAATAAATATCTAATAATTTGATTATTATTTTTAAAATAAATTAATCAATATTTACTGTTATTAAAATACTAAAACTATTGATATGCCTATACAATTCTTGAAAACACAAAATTTTTTGTAGCAATTTTTCTTTAATCATAAAACGTCTTGAAATTAATTGCTCCATCATTTTTAATGTGGTTTTAAGTGTAAATAATAAATAAATTATATATTTGATCTATTAAAACTGTGTCAAAATTAGACAATTATTATTGATTTATTAATTTTTCTTAAACTTCATATAAAGGAGGCAGCAGGCATTTAAGGGTAGTTTCTATTACCCCTTGCGAAAAGTGAATAAGCAAAGATTAGCTATTTAATATTTAATAATAAAATAAATTTAAAAATATTAACATAATTATTGTATTAATTTCAAAATTTCATAATATTTATTTTTTATTTAGTGAAAAATAACATACTTTTTATTTTACTTAAAAAACTTATAATTATAAATATTTAAATAGAATATAATAAGTTATTTTTTTTTTACCTATCATTTATATTATCATCATTAGGGTCAAATTATTTAGCTTTACTATAAAATGCCTCAAAATGTTTGAAACAAATTTAAAGATTTTATTAAGCTTCTAATAAATACTAATTATAATACCTATCATCATTACAAAAGGCTTCCCAGGCCTATTTATCTAATAAAAAAGTGTTTTCTTTGGTTTTTAAAGAATTTAATAGTCTTTAATATTACAAATAACATTTTTTAAACAACAAATACAAACATTTGTATTTAATTTATTGGGAAAGATGTAAATTGCTTTTATTTAAAATAATAAATAAGTTTTATGATTCGCATAGTTTTTTTATATTTATAAAAATAACTTTATTTTACGGAAATATAAAATTTCTAAGTCTAGAAGCAGTCGAGAAAATAAACTATATCATGTCTTTTTCAAAAATAAGTCTTTTTATCGCTGGCTCCATAATTTATCTTTTATTTTCCCTATTCTTATTCATTTTAATAGTCATATTTTCTGGTCTTTCTTATTCGATTAGATTTTAATTATTTATAACTGAATAAGTCTTAACATCAATATTATCGACATTATTTTATTATTATCCGATAATATTATTAGATTTATTAACAGAAGCCAACTATTTGGCTACTGAATTCTCAATTTTACTTTACAGTAATGGATGGCTAAACAGCTAATTTTTAGTTAAAATAAAATATTAAATAAGATATAAACATATTTTAGTTTAAGATATAAAATATGTTTGTTTTAAAGTAAATATAAAAAATTTCTTAAAAAAATTTACCTCCTCCCAACTAATTCTTTTGTCAAGATCTATTTCAAGCATTTTTCTAATTAAATCTTTAGTTTAATCTGAAACTGGTCTATTTTCTCTTTAAGGAAATTATACTGGATTTTTTCTCATGCTTTCATTTAATCTAATAACTGTTTTTTCGTACCATGGATAAGAATTTTTGCTATTTGGATTACTATTTAAATATTTTTTAAGATTTTAGACCTAATTTATTTTAATTTTAAATAAAAATAGCGGAAAAATAAAACTTACTTATAATCGATATATAACATATGCCATAATAAAATTCCTAAAGAGAATATATCACTTTTTGAATTATAGTTTTCTAAATAATTAATTAATTTTATGAATTAAAAATTAAGAGTTAAATAATAAAAATATTTAAAAAATTAATAAAATTAATAATTTTACCTTCAATAATATTAGGATCTTAAAATAAAGGTGTTCCTGTCTAAGTATTCCTTTTTTATTAAATAATAATCAAATTGAAATTTTAATTATTATTAGCGAAAAATTTTAATATATTTTTAATTTTACATGCATGCTTCATCTGTAACTTTTCTGGAAAACCCAAAATCTGCCAACTTTAAAACGCCATCATGGACTAATATATTTTACGTTTTTATATCTCTATGCAAAATATCTTTGTTTCTCAAATATCTAAAAGCGTCAATAATATCTCTAAAATAAGATAAAACGTCCATTTCTCTTATAACCCCATTTGGAGATTATTTACACTTTTCAATTAAAAATCTGGAAAGGTCCCCTTTAAAATAAAAATATAAAAATATTAAACTCAAAAATTATTCAAACTCCAAAAATTTAGTGAATCAAATAATAATTCTTTAAAACAAATTAATTTAAATTTTAGCAAAAATATTTCTTTAAAGTTTAATTTTTATATACTAAATAAACTTAAAAAAACAAATAAAAAAAATTATTAATAATAAACATTAAAATAATATATCATATACCTTAATTGCAGTATTCCATAATTAAATATATGTTATGTTAAGTTTTTTTAGCATCTATAAATTTTATTATATTAGGGTGGTCAATTTCTTTCAAAAATTTAATTTCCGAAATAGCTGTCAATTTTTTGGCATTTGATTCTTCTGAGGTCGCTTAGTAACATGGCGTTTCTTTTATGGCCAAAGTTTTTTCTCTTTTTTCACTATTTTCATCTGTTTAAATAAATTAACATCAATTATTTAATTTAATTTTATATTTATGTGCTTTATATTCCAATAAAATCTTCTCTAATTTTATGAATTTTTTCTTTTTCTATTATTTATTATATAATTCTAATTCCTCTGCTAAATTTTTTTTGATTTAGACAGAATTTTTTTACCTTAAATGTAATAATATCCCTTGTAAACATTTCCATACTATCCTGACCCCAATGACTGGGATAAGTCTAGTAAATATTAATCTAAAATTTTATAACCTTACATGTAAATTTAATATCTTGGTATCTTTTTTAAGAATTACGGTTTAATTTATTTTATTTATTTATAGTATTTTTTTTAATTATTCAATTTATAAATCGAAGTTAATTAATTTTATAAATGGATAAGTTTTTTATTAAAAAATTATAATCATTAGATGTATTGGTGTATTAAATTGAATTATCAAGCCAAAATATTTTTACTTTATAATCTGGTATTTGTAAAATATTTATAAATGAAAATTTTAATTTAGTAATTTAAAAAGAGATTATGATTCCATATTTTCAAATATTTTAAATTATTATTATTATTTCATTAATTTGTAATTTAATGAAAAATTGAATTTAAGCCACTAATAAATTTACTATTTATAAATAATATTGTATTAAAAGCTTAAAGTGATTAACAATAAAATTATTAATATTTATTGCAAACACATATAAAATTTTCAATTAAATAAAAAACCCTAAAAAAATTTCATTAAAAAGTTAAACAGCTTACCTAAATTTGTTTAAAATAAAAAATAGCCATAAAAAAAAAAATGTTCACCCAAAAAATCGCCAACAAATTTTCCTCTCAAAATATCAATTTTTTAAAAATTATTCAGAAACAATAATCATAAAAAAGTACATAATAACAGTAGATCCCAATCCAATCCCAGTACATAAGGGCAAACCAAATCCAAGAAGTCTTAAGAAAAAAAAGTGAATAAAATAATTAATTAAAAAACACAATCGACACAGTTTTGGGCTCTTCTGTAAGAAGAAGTTTTATTAAGCATTTCTAAAAAGAACAACCCAAATTCGCTACAATGAGTAACAGGTAATAAAATAGAGGTTTACAAGTAAAACCTGACGGAAAATGGGACGCTCACAACTTAGACTAGCAAGTTAACGGCCAAAATTTGGAATAATTTTTCTTAAATTACCATCTTTATTTGGAAAATACCAAAGATTTCGAAATCTTCTAAAATAAAGAAAAATTGGAAAAAGCTTTATTGTAAAGATTTTAAGATAGATAAAAATTATTGGACCCCAAATCTAAAGAAGCTTAAGATCAATTCGATTTTAATAGAGAGCTAGAAAATATGCTTAATGTTAAAGAAAGAGTTTTCGAAAAAGAATTCGTTGGAAACATAGAAAGCTAAAAAAATAAAAAATCTAAATTCAATAAATAATGATACTTAAATTTTATCGTAAATATATAATAAGAATGAAAAAAAAAAAGAAATTAAAAGGATAGCCCATATTAATTTAATTTTGTTTACAAATATTTGCAATTTGCTATATTTATTTAAATTTTATTAACGTAGAAATTTATATCTTAAATATTATAATATTAAAATATCATATACTGTATAAGTAAAAATACAAAAATAGAATATAACAATTATTTTCGCTTATAAAAATAGGAAAAAACTTTAACAATTCTAGTAAAATTAATTTATTTATCATATCACATATATACTATACTTTAATTAATTATTTTACATAAGATTAATTAAAAATTTTAAAAATATTTTAAAATTAAAGAAAAAAAAAATTTAAAATTTTTATAAATATATTATTTTTTTATTACTAATAATTTAAATCATATAAATCAATCTTCGCAAAAATTTATATCTGATTGTAAAGACTATTAAAATAATGTTTTTTAACACTACATTTAATCTTACTACTATTATTATTGTTGTTATTATTATAACTATTATTAGAAAGATTAGGAAACTCTTTATTAATCAATATTCAAAGGATTTATTTAGTCATCTTATTTATTATCATTACAATTATTTTTGACAATATTTGTATCTTTTTACATTTAATTTTCCAAAAATTTACTCCAATTATTTCCATTTTATTACTTATTATTTTCCCCACAAATATTATTAATATTACTATTAGTATTCAAATTCTCTTTATCTTCTTCATTTTTTTAATTTTCGGAATTTTTATTAAAACTGCCATTTTTCACGTAATTGGCTTTTATTTTTTCGTTATCAGCTTCCAAAGGATTTTTCGCAAAACTACCTCCTAATTTATTTAAATTTAACAAATTTTTCTAAGCTTATTATAAAGCCAAATCTTTAGTTCTTTACCCGGGCGTCTAAGCATTTCTGTTCAAATTATTGCTTAAAATATTGGCTTATCCCTGTAAACTTAATTATTATTTTTATTATTATATTTGTTACTATGATAAAGAAGAAGTAGAAGTTTGTTAAATTTTTTCATTAAATGAGTGTAATTTTTAACCAATAGATTAATAATTATTACTTGAAGTACTGTATCTAGAAGTATTTCCAGATTTATTATTATTATTTTAGCTGGATTTATGAGAAGATTTTGTAACGTTATTAAATAGCTAACTACTACCATTAATATTACTGGAAGAAGCTCTTTTAAGAGTTTACTCAGATTATAAATAATTATCACTTTAATTAACACTATTATCGTTTTTATTATTTTCAACTAAATCAAAAAGTTAAGTTTATTCTTGTATTTGTTTTTACTCTTAATCTTCTTATTTTTAAATTTAAGTTTCCTCGTCAAAGTTATTAAAATTTAAATTCTCTTCAACTTTTTAATTATTATTTTTTTTGCCACTCTATAATTAGACTTCATCTTCAAAATCATTTTAAAATAGTTTTCTATGTGAATTAAACTCGACAATACCATCATCTACACTTTTTTTTTGTTTTTAAAAATTTAATTTACTTGCACTATCGTTATTTTCATTATTATATATATTATTTTAATTTTTATTCGCTGTTGCTTTATTTGTACTTTATATCATACTATTATTTCTGGTATCTTCTTCTCTTTCATCACACTCTTTAAAATCAAGAGGATTAATTGCCACTAAATTTTTCATAAAATTTTAATCTTTATCAATTGTTCTTTTAAAACTAAATTTATCTCCAAAACTTACTTCTACACTATTCTATCTATTTTATTATTGTTGTTACTAATTTTTAATAATTTTTTAAGGATCATCTTCTTAAATATTTTAATAGTCTTAATTTTCCATATTTTATTATTAACTCGTTTATTTTTATTAATAATCTAATTTAAATTTACTATTATTATAATTATTGAAATCAGTGTTGTTCATATTTTATTATTATAGTTAGTAATTTTATTTTAATTGATCATTTTTATTAGTGTGAGGTGTTTATTCTTATTTTTTTTCGGTTTATTGTGATTTTAAAATCATTTAATTGGCTATGCTTGGAATTGGAGAGGCAGCTTCTGTATACAATTAAGTTATATTGGTTAAATTATTCAAAGTGTTCATTTTATTTTAATTATTAATTTTTCCGTGCTATAATTAAAATTTCGATTTTTTTATAAAATTTGTATTCATTTCACTCATATCAAAAATTTTTTTACAAACCTATTCGATGTTTTACTATGAATCGTTAATCTTTAAAAAATAAATATAATTATAATTTATATTTTCTACTAAATTTATTTATATATTTACCTTTTAAACTTTATAGGATTGTTAAGACAAAACTTCAAAATACTAATTTATTTCATCCAATTTTTCTTCATACGATTACAAAATTCTTTAAAAAGGTTCCATTTCTATGGTGTTAACAATATTATCAATATTGCTCGATATATCACCTTTTTACGAATTTATGTCAGTAAAAAATTCATTACATTAATTTTCTTTTTCTTAATACATTTCTTCAATAAGCTAAGCATTTTGCATTAATTATTATTTAATTTCCTTGTTTTTAACAACCAAAGCCTAACAATATTCTTCAAATATAGAGTCCACTTTAACAATTTATTTTTAAAAATGTTTCATAACCTCTTCCTTTTTGGTTTCCAAACAGTTGTAAATATCTTACCATAAGGGCTACTTTTAATCAACTGATTCTAAAAATTTTCTTAAAATGATCTCTCTTTACTCTTTTTCATCGGAAAAAACTTCTACTAAATGCACACCTTATGACATAAGATCAATAGTACATTTTGAACAAAAATATTATTTTAATGTATTTTCTGTAGCAGGTGCGTAATATTTAGCCTATAATTTTAAAAATATTAAATTTAAATAATTGGTCTTATTAAAAAACAAATAAATAATAAATATATAATCATTATTTTTAATTCTTGAAATATTTAGTTAATTTTAAAATTTATTAAAAAAATAATAAACTTAAAATTACTAATTTAAAGTTATAATTTTTCAATAAATAGCTATTAAGCTATTCAATTTAAAAATAATAAATAAATTTAACATATGGCTTAAGTTTTAATAGAGTGGAAAAATGGATAAATTATAAAAAAATAAAAAAAATAAATTTAAATTATTTATTTTTTTATCTAATTTTAAGAATATGTCACAAATTTTTTTAATTTAATCAACTTATAGTTGAAATAATAACTTACATAAAAGTCGAATATGTTAATAATCACTTATTTATTAATATATTTATTACTTTTTTTTTTGGATGATTAACACAAGCTTCCAAATATTTCATAATCATAGAAGACCTTCCATCTCTACTAACAGATAAATCTGTCTAAGTTCCATTAAAATTACAATTTTATTCAGATTATTATAACATTTTTTCGCCTTTAAAATTATTAACTGACTCCAATTAATTTACATTTAATTCTTAATCATTCAATTTAAACTCTTATCCTTAGTTTATTTATTATGTGCTATTAAACTATTTCTATTATAATGAGCCTTCTTTTTACTTAGTAAAATTGTGGGTTTAATTTAAACTTATCTTTTATTGATAATATTGTTTTTATTCAGTGTTTTTTTCCTAAAATTTTATAAATAATTAATAAAATATTTTTTATATATTATTAATCTTTTTTTATTTATTTATAATATTAATAAATCATATTTTTAATATATTATTTATTTTTATTATTTACTTCATGCTTTTAATTTGTTATAGGTGTTTATATCTATTACTTTTTTCCCAAATAGTGATTGTCAGCATATAAACTTATTTGCCTTTCTTTGGGCTTTTTTATCAGCGGAATTTTCTCATTTAAAGTTTAAAATTTTACCTCATCCGCAACAGAAGGATTATTATTGTTATTGTTATTATTATTGTTATTATTATTAGGATTGGTGAAATTTTATTACATTTATTCATTCTTTTATTAGGGTTGTTAACTTTGACTTTTATTTTATTAAATATTATTTGAAAAATCAGAACACTAATTTTATAAAGTATTTAATAAATTTTTAGTGTCTGAAAGTAATTTTGAGCAACTTTTTTGATTTCCAGACCCATTTTTGTTTAAACTTGAACTGTAATTTTAAATTTTATTATCACTTTTATTATTATTAGGTTGTAAAGTTTAATGTAAAAGTCCCTTTTATGTTTAGGTATTACTACATACTTACTTAAGTTTATCTAAATAAGATCCATTTATTAAATTTTAGTTTTAATTTTGGTTTTTCATATTTTAAGATTAAAAATAATTGGTTTGTTGACTTTACTTGCTATTCTATGTTGAGTGAATTTATTGATTTTTCTAGCTATTTATATAATTTATAGTAGCTAGATTTTAGTTAGATATGTTAATATTTTTATTATGGCTACTACTTTACTAATTGATTTAAATTTTATTTAAATTTTAATTTGACCCATTTTAATTCAAAACTTTCAAATTTTGTTTAATTTATAAGCTACCTTGTTACTTATCTTAATTTAAAGGACTTACTTAATTCTAAAGTCTTAAGGAAGGAGATCTAGAAGTTTAAGCTTTTTTAGCTGATAATATTTTTTAAGTCACGTTTTGAAGTTAGGATCTATGAGAAAGTAAGCTAACATTATTATTACTAATATTATTATAATTATTTAAATTATTATTATTATTGTTATTGATTCCTTATGAATTATTTCCAGATTTTTAGTCTTTATTGAGATTGTTATTATTATTAATTTATTTTCCTTAACTAATATCATTTTAATTTCCAACCTATTACTAGTAAATTTGCTACTATTACTACTATGTCTAAAACTAATAAAAATTATTCGAAGCCAAACTAGATTACTATGATAAGCTGCTACTTCTATTTTCAATATTTTAATTATTTTGAATATTAGTATTGGTGCTTGAAAAATTGGTAGTATTGTTAAAATATGTATTTTTTAATATATTTGTATTTGAAGTGCTCTCTGATTTTCTTTTAAGGCCTTTGTAACTATTATTATTATTGTTAAAATTATCACTTACTTAACCATAAATACTATTACTGTTATAACTAGTATTAATGTTTCCCATAGTAAAATTTTATTAATGGGTATTATAATTTCCACCGCTGTATATACTTTTGCCGTTATTTTGTATTTAAAAGTGATTTTGCTATAAGGTTTATGTTCTTCCTTTATTATAGGTTTAATAATTATTTTGTTGCATTTGGAAAATTAGAAGTATCTATTTTTATATTTATAATATAAATAATTGGGTCTTTATATTTTGTTTTATTTAAATATTTTTTGTTTTTTATAAGCAAGAAAAATTGAATTATTTTTTCGTATATTGATTAATCGTTTAATTCACTTAATTTTCACATATTGAAAATTAAATTAAATCAAATTAAATTTCCTTCAATTTTTGAATTTGATTATTAGCACACAAAATATTTTTTGATTAAAATATTAATTTATTTCATAAACACTCCTTAAATTTTATATCTGTAAAATTATTTAATAATTTGCTTAATCTGCAAATAGTAGTTAAAATAATTAGAGGAAAGTATTTAGCGATATTCATAAAATAAATTATAAATAAGAAATGTTATTTTGAAACGTTAAATAAATTCTGTTTGATAAAATTAATTTTAAATTAAAATATAAAATTATTAAATAAATAAAAAATTCATTAAATTATATTATATAAAATAATATTACAAATAATAAAAATAATATATTTACGATAATTAATTAAAATATACCAAATAAATAATTAATAGATCATAAAATTTCTTTTAAATACTATTTATATCATACATAAATAATGTTATACTTAGGTCTTAGCTATTTACAACATCCTTTAAGTAAATTTTTATCTTCATTAGTTAAATCAATATTTGCACTGAAAAAGAATGAATAAATAAATTAAAAAATTAAAAGTTATTTTTATTTTAAAATTAGTATAAAATTACGTTAGATTAATTTTTAAACTACTAAGATTATTTAGTTTTCTCAAATTATCAGCTAAATACTCAATGCCTTCAGTTCCAATTTCATTTTACCTTTTTTATATAAAAAGTAAACCCTTAAATATAAATATACATTATTTATTTAAACTTAATTATCTTGGTATATAAATATTTTTTTGATATACATTAAATTTAAATTAAGGACTTCCAAATTTTATAATTCGCCTATACAATTACTTAAATTTTCCAATCCCTTTGCTTTTAGTTTATTTTACCTTAAAAAACAAATTTATTTGAATAATATATAAAAAAACATTTATATTATTAAAAATTAATTTAATTAAGCGTTTTTATTTAAATTACTGAAAATTTAAATTGAGCTATTTCATATTTTTCATACCACATAAAGATTCTCCTATCATCGCTATACTGTTAGGGCCTAACTCATTCCAACTATATATATAGTTAAAAAAAATAGTATTATAAAAATTAAAATATTTATTTTTTTAATCACCTTAATTTCATATTTAAATTTTGTACTTTAGTACATTTTTTTAATCCACTTGATAAACCTTCTGCACCAACTTTTCCAAAATCATTATCACTATTATATTTATAAATTAATTTTATCAATAAAAAAACTATATAATTTTGAAAGTAATTACTCTATGATCAAATTCATAGTATGTGCATTTGTAAAATTACCCAATAAATCTCCCAGCTATTATCCTCCACCTTCCAATTAATTTTAGCTATATAGTAAAATATTTTATTGTACATATTTAGAAAATGTTTTATAAACTAAAAACATTACTATAATATTAAAATGAGTTAATATTTACAATATAAATTATTTTTATATTTAAACTTAAACAATATAGATGTATTAATATAATTAAAATATTTATAACCAATATATGCCATCATATAAAAATATACAAATTATAGTTTTAATTTATAAAAATAAAGAGAATAAAGCTATGTTAATAATTAAAAATCATATTATTAAAAATATTAGAAAACCAATGCTTATTAAATCTAAAAGAATAAATGATAAATTACAAAATAAAAAATAAATCAAACCAATTACTAAAAATAAAATAAATTTCAAATACATTTAAATAACATTATAAAAAAATAAAAAAAAATATATTTTAGTAATATAATATAAAAAACACTTATATATAACATTCATAATTATATAAAATTAAAAAAAAAATAAGTAAAAAATAAGTATACCTTAAATCCATATTCAAAATGGTTACATTTTAAAATGCCTAAAATTAGGGTATCAATAAATCCATTGTTTCTAGTAAAGTTCTATTTTATTTTCTTTCTAATTTATGTAAAAATGTTATATCTAATTCTTAAACTGTAATCATTTCTTCATAATTGCAATTGATAATATTTTCAAGGTCATTTATAATTATTTCGTTTTAACTTTGCTCCTTTTTTTTGCTTGGATTTTTCTCTTTTATAATTAATTTTTTAGGCAAAAAATTTGTAAAAATATTGTTGATTATGTTTTGTTTTAAATTAATTTATTTCAAGCTTTTTTATAAAACTTGATATAATTTCTGCTAATAAGTTTTGAAATAAGAATCTACTTTAACTATTTCTTCTTTAACTTGCTTTGTGTCAGTTTTATTTTTTTACTAAACCTTGTTATTTGTTCTAGCTTTGTTTTACATTTTTATTTTATTTTAATAGTTTTGTTATTTTCTTTTAATTTAATTTATTTTTAATTAGATAAAAATCAAAAAAAGATAATAAAAATAAAATATTTTTTTTTTTAAAAAGATAAATTAAACTCAAAACAATCCCAAATGTTAATAAATTAAATTATATTAATTTTCAACATCATACCAAATAAATATTTACTTTTTACTTAACTTAAATTTCTTCAACTTTTAAATATTATATTTTATATAAAATTTTATAATATTTTTAAATAAACACTTATTTTCAAAAATTTTTTTTTTAACAATATAGTAAATTAGTAATGTAACTATAATATTATTTATACATCTTACTTAAAATTAAGATGAAGATTTTTATAGATATATAATATATATTTGTTCAGATTTAAATAATATAAATAACTACTAAAGTCATTTATATTCATAATAATATTAATTTATTGACAAGGCTAGAGTGCGTTAATAAATAATATTAACATTATTATATGTAGTGATACTTATTATTATTTTTAATTATTTTTCATTGTTAGTTTTTACCTATAATTTATTATTAAGAGTTAATTTTCTTCAAACCGTTCTAACTTTGCCTTTTTTTTTTTAAGGGTGATATGAGGTTATTAAATTTTTAACAAAGATCTTTTTTATTTATTTTTTTTGATATATTTACAGGTACAGTTTTATAACCTTTATATATATCCTTATTCTTTTTAAAAATAAAAATAATCATTTTCATATTTTTAAGATAAATAATAATTACTAATAAAGTTTCTTTGTGTAAAAATTGTTACGTCTTTTAATCTTTGTCTTCAACAATAATTTCTTTTATTTAGAACATATTTTAATTACCAAATTAATCTTATTCAAAATCATTTTATTCAAAATTTTATTCAAAATTTTCGTTTATACCAAAATTTATTTATTAATTTTATTATTATTATTTAAATTGATTTTGTACTGCTATTCCATTTGGTTAATTTTATATATCATTTAAGTAAATTACATCAACTAATTTCTATATTTTTAAAATTGATTTTACAAAATAATATAAAAAATTTTTTTACATCTTCCTATTCTTATTGATTGTAATCTATATGAGTCGATTATAATTTGTTGTTTAATTAACAAATTTAAGATTATTAGTTATTGTTCGCCAATTCCTTTATAAAATTAAATTGTATATTTTAGTTAAACGTATTTAATTTAATTATTTACATGCTAATTTTGAGCATTCAGATTCATATTATAAAAACTATCCTCTAAATTAGAAATCATATTATTTTATATTAAAAAGTTAGTTTAAAATTTTTTTTCTATTGATTTCATATAAAATTATTGCAACTATATTTTTTTTGTTATAAGATATTCTGTATATTTTTTTTAAAAAATGTTTAATTTATTCTTCAAAATCTAGTTTGTTCAATCCTTCCGTATTTTTTAATAATTTCTTTGATATTAACAATAAATTTTCAATTTTTATTTTATTATTTTAGCTTATTCTATATAAGTAAGTAAAAACTTATTTTATTTACTATTAAATAAATTAATTATTCTCCTAATAAAACCTAAACTTTTTAAGAACTTCAATTTATTAATATTAAATTAATTTTATAAAGGTTAATATTATAGAAATGAAAGTAAATTTATTTAATATAAAAAAAAAGTAAATTCATTTAATTCCAATTTTTATAAGAAAAAAATATTTTATCATAATTCATCTAATATATCTTTTTAACTTTCTATCATATCAAAATTATTTTCTATATTATCAACTGTATTTTGTACCGTATTATCATTAAATTCGATTTCTAGTAATATTTATTCATAAAAATCTTTTACATCTAATTATTAAACAGTTCTAAGAGCATTTTCTAAATCTTCTATATTAAGTACAGAATATTCTTCAATTATTTTTTCTAAGATTTCATTTTAAACAGAGTAATTGTATTTTTTTAGTTCACTATCTTTAGGAAGTTCATTGTAGTAATCTATTAACTACTAAGGAGTTCTTGATTATTATTCTAAAACAGAAAGGTTAAAATAAATTAAACTTATATGTAGAAGATATATATCATTATATGATATGTAAAAACATATTTAATTAATGAATAAAAATTCAAATATTTTTTTTTTTATCTTTTAGAATATAAAAAATAAATATGTTTTTTTTTTAATTAATTTTATTTAATTATAAAAATTTTAAAGCTATGATTATTATAAAATAATGTATAAATACTTTTTTATATATTTAAACAATTTTTACTATTTGTAGTTTGTTGGCTTTGTTAATATAATTATTATTCTGGTCTTTTGGTTTCTTCCACTTGTTCTAATTTAGATTCAAGTTCGTTATCAGTATCTATATCTGAAATTTAATTATTATCTATTTCTATTTCTTATTCTTATTTCTGGACTTATTAAGGTTCACTAGAGTTTAGATATTTAGAAAAATCTGCTGGACTGTATACTTCTACTTTCTTTTGATTGTCTTAACTCTATATTATATTTTTAAATTATAAATTTTAATTTATGAATTATATTGACAAATAAATAGATTTAAATTATATTATTTTTCGCATTTAAAATTAAATTTTAATTTAAAAGATAATATATCATAATTTATATATTTACCTCTATTTTAATAGGCTGAGGTTCATAATCCACCAAATAATCATTTGGATTAAAAAAATTTTATTCGCTAGGTTATTGTTCATTGTGACTTTAATATTCAATATTTATTTTAATTCTTAAATCGATCATTTGTTTCAAATATTTAGCAGATTATATAAGATCTCCTTATTAAACATATTTGCAGAAATTATCTATATATTCTTAAGGAGTTAGGCTCATCATTTTATAAATTTTTATAGATAAAAGGATTTTTTTATTATTTATGATATTTTAAGAAAAAAATTTTCTTACCTTGATTTTTATTTAAATATTATTTAATTAATAATTAATTTAATTGAATTTAATTTGTTTAGATTAATATTTTATTTATTTTAATAATAATGAACAAATATTTGATTAATTGCAAATATTTATATAGAGACAGAATATAATATAAAATATATGGACCTATTTTATTATATATAAGTAAAAAATTAATTACATAAATTTAAAATATAAAATATAAATAATAAAGATCTTTTGTAAATTTTAAACACTAACATAAAAATAATATATTATTAAAATATTTACTTTTGATTTATACTATAAATATGTTATCATATATAAAAGGCATATTTTTCTGCTTTTATTGAGATATAACTTTCAGGATTTAAAATCCCTTTTATATATTACACATAATATTTAAGCAAAGAAATTGCCCCTTATGTCATAGTGTCTCCATTTATCAATCGATTAGATTAATTATAGATATAAAACTCAAAATAATTGAAAAGCATAAAAAATGAAACTTCACAAAAAAGTAAGTGTAATTAATAAATCACCTAGCAATCACATTAATTATTTTCTCCACACTAGACACATTCATAATTTAATTATTAAAAGCTATCAACTTAGGGAAATTAGTATATTTATTAAAAATATTATATGTTTAATTTTTTTTTGAACTATTTATTCATTTTTTTGTATTTAAATAGATCATTAGGGTTAAAATAAATATCTGAATAATATTTCAAAAATATTTCATAATTCATATAGAATAATACACTTTTATCCTTAATATTTTTAGTACCTTTATTGTAGATATTTTCATCACTTTTTATATCATCTAAATTTTTACCACATATATTTTGATTTTGACTTTGATTTAAATTACTCTAATTTTAAAGTTTAATTTAATCTAATTAATTTTTATTTTCTTCTTACTTTATTTAAATATTTTTTTAATTATAATATTCTTATTTACTTTCATATTTAAAATATTTCTTAACCAACTTTTCATAAACTAAATTTAGCTTTTTCTTTTTTTTTTATTAGACAAAAAATTAAATCATATTTCTAAGAAAGTTTTTACTATTATCATTATTTTTTTCTGATTTTTGCTAAATTTAATTGTCTTTTTTACCTTTATTATCATTTTATTACGCTTTTTATTATATTTCATTTGTTTTTTATTTTTTCTAATCGCATTCATAATTTATTATACAAGTAGTCTGCAAATCAGAAGTTTATTTTCTTTATTCCATATTATTTACATTGTTTATATTGTTTATATGAGGGTGATTTAATTGTTCATTTAATTTCAAAGTTTCATAAATTTAGTTACTTTTATATGGGTTCTATTGATTATTATGATCAAAAACTTAATGATTAATATGATTTTCTTCTTAACATATGTCAAATTTATTATAAGTACCTTAATTATTGTTATCTTTATTACTATCTTTATCATTAGAATCATCATAGCTAAAGTCTGCAAATTTTATATTCAACTCTTAATCAGGGTCATTTAATTAATTTTTTAAATTGGTTTATTGCTAATAATTATTTATTTTCTATTAATTTAAGGTTGTCATAGCCGCTCTATTTTTAGTTAATTATTACTCGGAATAACTTTATAAATTAACTTAATTATTATTATTTATCTATTATTAATTAATTTATGTCTATTAAAATTATGATGTCTTTTCTGAAATTTTTTGATCTTATATTTATAACTATCTCATATTTTATTATCCTGGCTTTACATTTTGTAATTAATTTTCATTTTTTTATTTTTATTAAAAATACCTCAAATATAATGGATCATATTTATCGCTTTATAAATTCTTATTTATTTATTATTCATTAATATTTTCTGCCTTATTTTAAACATCTATATTTTCTTTTTTAATCTTTTTTATGACGTAATCTTCTAAGTGGTCTAAATTTTACCTAATATATTCACTATTTTTTTTCATCTGACAATTATTAGCTTCTTCTTATTTTAAATTTTATGATTTTACTTCCTTTTTTATTTTATCTTTTGATAAATTTATTAAGTCATTATGTTAATCTTGCTGAAATTATATTAAATTTTTATTATCATTACTAAAATCTTCCATTTTATTTTTATTTACTAAAATTTATTATTACTGGTAAATTTATATTTCTTTATGATTACCTTAATCAGTTATTTTTTCTTAACCATTTTTTTAATGAGAAGCATTAATTCCACTATTTTAGTTTTCAGAATTTTAATAATTATTTAGGTTTTATATTTATGTCGAATTTTCCTATTTTGAATTGTTTATTTGTTCATTTTTTTAGTATATTTAATCATGTTTCTAGCATGAGAAATTCTATTCCTAATATTACATTTCTTATTTTACAGTTGTTTCAAATTAAATTTTTGTCTCAAATAATTCACTCTATTTAATATATTATTTATGGTCATTTTTTATATCTTTGCTATCTTAATCTTCTTTATTTTTTTCATTATTCCCAATTTAAACATTTTGAATCATTAAATTATCATGATAATGATCAATATTCTCAAAATCATTATTATTTTCTTCATCTTCTTTAACCATATATTTATCATTAATCATGTTTTATTCATATACTTCATTTTAAATTAAATTATTATTTTTAGAAATAATTTGGGTTCCATTTTTCATATTATTTAAAGATGCTAAATTTTATATTTTATTATCATTTTAGAATTTAGTTTGTTTTTCTTTTTCGTCTGCTATTTAGCTTTAATTTTGATTTTGATTTTAATTTATTGATAAATTAGGATTATTATCTTATTTCTATTAATTAAAAAAAGACGTTTAATTTTATTAATTATGAGACCTCATTTATTGACTATATACATTTTATCCAACAAATATATATTAATTTTTTTCTCCTTATTATTATATTAATTAATCACTTTCTTTTTTCTTATCTAAATTTTTAATCTATAAAATTTATATATTTTCCTTATTTTTATTATTATGATTATTTTGATTTTATTAAGATTAACTTCTATAATGCTTATTATTATAATTTGAAGAAATTTCACCAATCTATTCAAATTTCAAAGAATTGTTTTGATATTGGCTAGTTGTGCTTTTTTAACCATATACTGAATTTTTCCTACTTTATTAATTTAGTAAATTACTATTTTGATTTCCACTCGTAATTTTTTTAAGGATATTAGACAGAAGATTATTTTCTGAATTATTATTTTAGACTTCTATTTATAAAATTTTTTTTGTGATATAAATAACAAAATTTAAAGATCATTAAAATTTTATCTGTTTTAAAATATATTTTAGGATAATAGTCTGTTCCCATAAAAAATTTTTTTTAAATTAATTTATCCAGATTAATCTAAAAATAAAAAAAAATAAAAAAATATATAAATATCCAAAAATTATAATATTTTATGATTTTTAAATTATACTCTAAAAAATTGATCAAATATTTATGTTTTATTCTTTGATGGGCTTAAAAAAAATGAAATTATTGCAAAATTAAAAAAGTTAATATATATATAAGAACTTATGAATTTTTTTTTAATTATTTACCATATATACTCGTTTAAGACATCGAATCACTTAAAGTAACATGGCTATTTTATTCAGTTGTATAAATTTATTGCTATATATTATGTATACACCTTTCATTGTTTTTAAATTGTTGATCATCATCAGTTTCATATATATGTTTAAGCTCTTATTCAAAATCATTCTATTTTTCCCATTCTTGTTACTTAATAAAAGAATTCGCACTATATAAATTTAAAATAAACATTTTTAACATAGATTTATTAAAGTTACTTAGAAACAATTATTGTATATATTTTAAAAAATTACTTTGTTTCCATTTTAATTTAATAAATTAAGATTTTATAAATTAAGTATAAACTGCTTTTTTGTTTTTTATTTTAATTTTATTACTATTTTAAATTAATTAAATAGAATTATAATTATTTTTATTATTGAAATTTAATTAATAGTATTGATGGAATCTAATAAAAAATAAAAAGCATATAAAGTATGATACATCATTTTACTATCTTAAATAAAAAATAAAACACGAATAATACGAAAAAGTAAATAAAATGTAATTGAAAAAATATTAATTTTTTTTTATTATTTTAATTTAAAAATAATATAACAAGTTTTGTTATAAAATAAAATCTATTTTTAATTAATAAATATAAAGTAAATATAAAATTATATGAATATCTAATAAAAATATTAGCATTTTTTATATATTTCTTACTTTACTTATACATATAATTAATTATACATAAATATATATACTAGTATATTAATTATAATAATAGTTAGCATTTATATCATATAATAATTTCTGATATTAACACTATTTTTATAATAAATACTATATAAAAACTTTATCTTTGTTATTATACTATTGAACATTAAAGTATAAATAAATTTTATTAATTATTTAGCTAATTATTGATAAATGATTTCAAAATTAAAAAAATTTATATTAATTTTCATTCCCACTTTTTTATTTACATATTCTTTTATAATAAAAAATAAAAAAATGAATATTTTTTTTTTATAGGCATTTTTTTTATCGAAAGCTAAAATCATTTTTTTTATATTTCAAAGCTCATTTTCTTGCATATTATTATTTTAATTTAACACCTATAATTTAGTAAAATTCCCACTAAAACCAATATCATCTTCACTTTTATATTGTTCAGACTCTGATGATTCATAACCACTGTCGCTTCCTTTTTTCTATCTATAACTGTTCTAATTATTAAAAATTCCCATGTTATCAAAACTTCTTTAAATCTCATTAATATCTCCATTATTTTATTCATTTGTATAGTTATAACATATATTTAAATTATCCCTTTTTTAATTATCTTCGTTATTATTATAACATTGTAAATTAATATTATTATGATTATTTTATAAAAATTCGTCATTTTTTATAATAGGACTACTTTTTACAGGTTGAAGATTAATTAAACTCTTTCTTTAGGTTTAAATATTATATTAAATACGCTATTTAGAAATAGAATTATTATTATTGTATATATTATTGCTATACTCGCTTTCATTACTAAAATGTATTTTATTACAATAATTTTCTTTTTAAGACGTTGATTCTTCGTCAATACAGTTTAATTTTTAATTTTATTAATTTAAAAGTTGCTAATAATTTTCACCAATAAATACTGTATTGTTTGGCTTTTCTTAAAAATTTTAACTTAAAAATCTACTATCATTATTATTTTATTGATGGCAAAATAAAATATTTTTATTTTAATCCTTTTCCTATTATTTTAGATTTTAATCACTAACTCCCAAATATATTTAATCTTATTTTTATTCTTAATCATAACCCTTTTCAATAAGATTTATATTTTCATTATTAGAGCTTTAATTTACAATATTTTATTCATCTTAATTTTATTATTGATCTTCATTACCCATTTAATAATTTTCAAATTAAAGTTATTCTTAAGATTTATCAAATTATTTAAACAACTATTTTCTAGAACTTAGATTAGTATTATTATATTAACTATCTTCTTAAAAATTGAAGATTTAATTTATATTTTTAGTTTATTCCAAATAATTTGTATCATTTTTAATTTATTTATTATTAATATTTAAAATATTATCTTAATTATTATTACTATGGAATAAATCACTTGTTTAATTTTATAAATGTAATTCTATATAATCTTCATCCTCATCTTCTTCCTCTTCTTCATCAAAATCGTCCGCTTCATCATCTTCCTATTCATCTGCTCTATAATTTTCTTCTCTTTTATCGATAAATTTTTGTTGGCAATTATAATTATTTTCAGAAAATTTTCTTAATTTTTGTCCTTGTATGGAAATTAATTTACTATATTACTACCAAATTGTGCTACTTTATTTATTTTTATTAATTAATTGACTGCCTTAATTTTAATTTTGACTTTCATTTTTTAATATTTTATTTAAATTTTTGCCTTTTATTTGAGAATTATTTTTTTGATCCTCTACCCCTTGAATTTCAAAACAATTATTACTAAATAAACCTTCAATTAAAGCAGCTTTTTTCCTTTATTTAAATTTTTTAACTGGTGAAGGCATATCTTCCAAAAACTCAACTTTTAAATTTTTGATTAACCTATGCATATTTTCTTTCGATCTTTCGATTAATTTTTTAGCTGGAGAACTTTTTTAAACTGTAAACCATTAATGTGATAAAGCTTCTTAAGGATTTATTCTTTTAGAAGCATCTTTTGTCAAACATTTAGAAATTAAATCTTTAGCTTCCTTGGAAATTTTACTCCACTCCTTTTCCGGAAAAGTATATTCGCCGGATATTATTAATTTTATAAGGTCATCCAAACTTGAAAAATTTTTTAAAATTAAATTTAAATATATAATTTATTTTTTATTAGTTACTTAAACTTTTATTTTAACAAAATTAATCAATTTATAAATAAAAATAATTATATTATATAGTTTAGGTAAATTTTTATAATTAATTTTACTATTCAGCTCTAAATGGCTCATATCCAGATAACATTGTATATAAAATTACTCCTGACGACCACATGTCAATTGACTCATCATAACAACCATCTGATAATAATTCAGGCGCTGAAAACGCAACAGTTCCTGTATAAGTCCACATTTTTATTTTTTTTTCTCCGGCTTTTATTTCTGAATAATCCTTGTATCCCTCTGAAAATTTAGATACATTAAAATCGGTAATTTTCACCTCTTAACCATCTAAAAATTTTAATATATTAAATTTATATCATAGGATTAATATATGAATATTAATTAAATAATTTAAATTTTACATTTTATATATTATCATATTAGTTTATCTTATTTAAATTATAAAATTATAGTATAATTACCTTCAGTGCATAAAATATTATTGGGTTTTAGGTCTCGATGGCAAACAAAGTGCTCATGCATATAATTAATGGCGTCCAAAATTTATTTAAAAATTTTTTTAGCAATCTCCTCTAATTTTATAAAATAAAATTAAAAAATTGAATTTAAATTTTTAAATTTTTATATATACCATGATAACTGCCCAAATTATTAATAACTTCAAACATTTCCCTTCCTTTAATCAATTCCATTATCAAATAAACTTTACCTGTATAACTATCAATATAAACTTCATATACCTTAACAATATTTTAATGGTCTAACTCTTTCAAATGTTCAAACTCGCTTAACATCTTTATATATAATAATCGTAAAATAATTTATAAAATAAACTTAAATATATTTTAAATTTTGAATTTTTTTTAAAATTTGTATATTTTACATTTTAAATAGTTTCTTCATCTCTTGTTGAAACCTATTTACAGGCAAAAAGTTCTCCAGTTTTAATTTTTCTAGCTTTTTTCACCAATCCAACACACCCTTCGCCTAAAATTTCTAGTTCCTCATAAAAATCTTAAAAATTATTATTTATTCTAAAAATTCCCTTATTTTCTTCCATTCGTCTTTTTTCTAACTCTTTTTCTAATTTTGAGTCACTAACTTCAAATCTTGTAAAAATTTACCTTTTTTCGCCTAAATTTTTATTCCCTCCGAAAAGACTCACTAAAAAAAAAAAAATATACATATACATATACATATACATATACGTAAAAAATAAAAAATATAAAATATATATCGATATATAATACTAAACTAAAATTTAGATAATATTATCTTATATATATTTTTATTAATAACTATTTTTAAAAATAAATAATAGTATAATTAAATATATAGTACTGTTATTATTTTTAATTATTACTTTTAACTTTATTTCTTAGCATTTCTTTTTTTTTTTTTAAAGGGCATTCGTTTTACTAATTTAAAGCATTTTTAAGTTCTTGTAATTTACTAACTTTTTTTTAATTATTTTTATTTAAACCTAACTAATCCAATTAAGATATTGATTTTCTAAAACTAATATTTCTATTTCTATTTTTATTTTACGATATCTACTAATTTCCCAAACTATCTTAAGAAAATATATTACAATTAGACTTTTACACGTTATGATTTTTATTATTAACATCTATTTTAAGTTATAAAAGTTTAAAAATAATTATAATATTTTATGTATTTATAAATATTATTTTTTTTCAAAAATTTTTAATTAGTTACCAAAATTTGGGTTTTACTTATTTTCATTATCTTCCATTATTTAATTAGATTAATTTATTTTATTACTTAATAATAAAGATACATTAGAGTTTTTTATATTACAATTATTATTGTTATCAGCTTAACTTTTGTTTTATTACCCAGTATTTTATTAATTAATCTAGCCCATATTTTACAAACTTAAATTATTTTATTATTTTATATATTTTTGTTAATTTTCTAAAATAATATTCTAAGAGTCTTTTTATATTGATGTATCAATAATATTATCAAAGCTATTTGATAACTTTTTAGAATTAATTTACTCTTTTTACTTATATAATTTATAAATACCTTATTCTTTTTAATTATTTTACTTATTTAATTACACTGCAGAATTTTAACCGTTTAATTCTTATTCCAAATTTATTTACTAAATTTTTTAATTATCACTATCCTTTTCATTTTAATTTTATATAAATGTATTTTTTGAATTTTACTGTTAATTTCCAAATTATTAATTTTTTTCCTTTTTATTTTAATTTTCAATAGTACACTATTATTCCCCTATTTCTTAATTTTTAATAATACTTGATTATTCTTATTTATCTTAATGCTAATCCTATTTTTAATTTAAACTAGCTATTTATTTTTACTACTTTATTAAACTAACTTCATTATTATTTTTTTTTGAAGTTTGTTTTATATCAAAATTGTTTAAACATATATTTAAACTTTAAATGTCTTATTATATCTACTCATTTTCTTTTAAATTATGGTATATTTTTTCTTCATTTTCTTATAAAAACTCTTTATTTTAATACTTAATATTTTTCTCTGTATTTAAGGTTTATTTTTCTACTAAATTTTCACTTATATTTTCAACAACTTCTTTTTTAACTTAAATTGGAGATATTATTGAATCTTCATATTATTGGATTAAATTTAAATTCATATTGACCTTCATTTTCTCTTAGTTTTAAGTTAAAATATTACTATTAATTTAATTTTCTTTGTTTATTTATTCTTATAAGTCATTGTTCTCCATTAATTATACAAAGTTATTATGTTTTAATATATTAAAATATCTGAATATATATGTATTTATTATTAAAATAGATTTTATTAATAATGTTTGTTTAACTTTCTTCTTTTAAAAAAAATGATATTCTTTTAATTTATTTTGTTTTGTTTTTAAATAGTTTTTTTAGTCCAAAAAATTACTTTTAATACGCTTAAATTAATTTTATTTATTTTTTATTTAAAATATATGTAAACCAATTAATCAATCGAACTTAAAACTACAAAAAAGAAACAAGAAAAATGAAATTAAATTCACCTTACATTAAATTTGATAAAAATTATCTTCTTTTAGAATTATCTAAAATCCCCAATATAGCTATAAAATTATAATTTGTATTGTATTATAAAAATATTTTTATATGCGCTATTTTTAATTGAAGAATTATTATAAATTATATTTTCATGATTTTTATCACTTTTAGCATCTATTTTTTATTCATACGTAAATAACAATAATATAAAAATTTTATATATTTTATTTACCAAACTAAAAGAATTTATCTAAATTATCTATTCATTTAGAATTAAAAAGTATTATAATCAAATTATTTTAATATAAATTCTGTTTCAAATGGGTTTTTTACTTCTATTTAAATCCTGACAAAAAATTTTATAAAAAAATAAAATAAATTTAATATATTACTATATATAAAATAATTGCAATAAAAAGTTATATAATTTCATTATAATATTATTTTTTACATTTATATATTAACGTTCTAAATATATATATATAATTTATATGAATAAAAAATAACTAATTATTCAACAATCAAAATATTATTTATTTATTATTAATACATATTATTATTATCTATTTTTTCAAATATTACATCTAATTTATTTTTAAATTTAATTTAAAAACTAAATTCTGTTTACTTTTTATTAATAATATTTTCACTAAAAAAAACGTTTTAAATTACTTATTAATATAATCCAAATATTCCCCCAAATAAATTAAAATTTTACATACATTTATTTCACCCTAAAATCGCCTCACTCCCTAACCGAACTCCTGTCCTAAAGAATCTTAATAACAGACCCCTACCTACGAATATTCAAAAATATATTCTCCAATTCCTAAATTTCCGATCCGCACCCCAAAAAAAGCGCGCTTCTTTCCTACAAATCTTCGCATTTCTTAAATAAAATGCTGCCTCCTTCCCCCGTAGAACTGATTTCCCAAGCCTTGTCAATCAAATAAGAAAAAATCTGCGCCTCCAAAAAATTTAGGCCCCCAATTTCGGCCGAATTCGGATTTTAAATTTTCGGTAACAGTAAAATCCCTCCGTGCAACAAAGTCCTGTGGAAATCGGTACTCAAAGACTTAGAAAATCTTTAATAATAAGTGTCTTAATTTTCGTGCATCAGCTCTGATTTTCTCTGGTAAAAAAGCTGCAAATTGTAAGAAAAATCAGAAATTTTAGAAGTGTCTAAAGTTAAAATGCCCTTTTTTTTGGGCGCCTTCACGTTGTTGTAACTTAAATTAAATTTTTTCTCTTTTTTATCAAAATTGTAAACGTTTACTCTGAAACCGGCGTGGTAAACTAGCTACGTGTTTGGACCAAATATGCAATAACCTGCACAGTCAATTTTTTCTCCTAATTGAGAAAAATCGTTCATAGTTGCAGGTCTATATGCACTAGTTGTTTTTTTAAATACTATAAATAAAAATCCACATTAACTGACATCATTTAGGGAATTAACGTCTATTGGGTTATAGGCTATTATAAATCTTCCGCTCTTTTAAAAATAAATAAAAAATTAAATTATAAAAATTATAAATTAAATTAATAAAAAATTATAAATCTAATCATATTTTCTTTGTATGCCATTTTACTTTTAATTTTTAATTTTTTTTATTTTTATTTTTATAAAGTTTACCTAACTTTGGGGAACCTTCGTTGATGTATTTTTCTTGATATTATAAATAAGTGATAAAGCTCCACTTTCAATAAAATTTTCTTCTAATTTTTCGCTAATTTCCTCGACCAAATCTTCCATTTTTTAGAACTTATAAGCTTTTTAAAGTATTTTTCTGATCTCAATAGCTCCTTTTTCCACAGACTACATTAAATCTACGAAATCGCTTCCTAATGAAAATTTTTCACTATATTATTCTAAATGTTATTAATGGCTTTTATTTTCCTTTAAATGTTAGTAATGAGAAAAATTAAACAACTCTTTTCTTTTCTAAATTATTTGTTGTTCTTCTTATTCTATTTCCTAAATTTCGGTAATCAAACTTTCGTAACTCAATTTTCGCTCAAAATTTTTTTTATTATTATTATGTCTTTTTAAAGGGGATAAAGAAGATTTTTTCGATTTGTAAGAGGAACTCATCATAGAAGACCTTTTTTTAAAAATTATGGGACTTCTATTTTATTAATTAGAAGAAGAAGACATATTCATTATATTAACGTGTTTTGCCTCTAACAAATTTTAATTATTATTTTATTTACACTGTTACTATTAGTACATACTTTTTCTACTATAAACTATCGGCTATTTTTATTATTACTATTGTTAAGGAGACTATATTTATAATAATTACTATTTTTATTGTTATTGCTATTATTAAGACTGTGTTTTCACTATATTAAAATTTTAGCTTGATTTTTATTTCACATCACTTAGACCATTAACTTTTATTATATTACTAGTTTTAGACTTCACCTAATTATTACAATCAATTTTAATAGATTTCACGTCCGAAGCTTCAACCCCATCAGAACTCAAAGATTTTAAACTTTTTATATCCTAAAAAACTTCATCTTCAAAGCTAGACAAGGGCCTATTAATATGCGTATCATAATAAAATTTCCCACAATCTATAATCTACAAATCGAAATTCTAATCATTCAAATTTTTATTTAATTTCTGCAACTCCTTAAGCCCCTCCACAACTCTTCCAAAAGCGACTCCTTTTTTGTCCAAGCCCTCCATTTCCTCCATAGTAACATAAAAAGAACTGCTATTCGTATGCGGCTTTCCCTAATTAGCGCAGCCCAAAATTCCGGGCACATTATGTTTAACCTAATAACTTTCGTCTCTAAAATAGCCGCCAAAAACGCTTTTGAAGTCGGGAAAAAAGCCGCCCTGCAGAAAAAAATACCTCCGAAATCGCTGGATTTTTTGCCCTTTATAACTGAAAATTTTGCTCTTTTTTTCGCCGGCCCGGTCTCGAAACCCTTAACAAAGAGACAAAAAATTTTCACAAGCTAACGGCGCTATGTCCCAATAAAGCTCGAAAACGAGGCGGAAAGTTTTTTTGTTTATTATGTCTTTGAAATCTAAAAAACAAAATTTTCGACTTTTTGTTTCCTGAAAAAGTGTTTCTTGCTACTTTTTAGAAAATTTTTGAAACTGGTTTAATTGGTACTTTTTTTCTAAATCTGCGTAGTTTATTTAACGGTACTCGCTTTCCGCGAAATCCTTCAAAGAAAAATAAGTTTTTTTGTTGTTCACTGTTATAAATGCAGGCCTTTCTTGCTTTTAAACTTGCTTTTACAACTTTATTTTCGGGAAAATGCTGTCGACGAAATTTTTGTCCAGGGATTTTTTCAAATTTTTTTTATTTATGTCGTAGTCAGCCTAATTAATTAAGTTAAGTTAAGTTAATTTTATTAAAATTTTTCTAATTATTTTAAATTTATTATAAGTTGTAGATAATTAATGGAATACTTTTTAATTTGAAACTTTTTATATTATTTATAAATAGTTTTATTTAAAATTATTTCCAGCCTAATAAAGTAAAAAATTTTATAAGATTACAATAAGTGTAAAAAAGATTTATTCATTTTATACCAATTTTAGCATTTATAAAATTAAAAAATTATCGACCATTATAATAAAAATATAGAATTAAGCTTTTTTATTTTATTAAATAATTCGAAACAAAATAGCAAAAAAAAAAAAAAAAATAAAAACAAAAAACTCTAACATTTTTATTAAAATTATTTTTATTTACCTTATAATTTTTTTCATTTAACAAAATGTTTTTCTGATATAACGAATTTTTTCTTAAAGAATTCAAAAAACTTGACTTATTTTTCTAATTCTCCAAATCCTATACAATAATTTTCATTTATTAATAATTAGGGTCGTCTACCATTCCAGTAATTTATATGGGTATATTTTATTTTTTATTATTATTATTTTTATTAATATTATTATTATAATTATTAATTTTACTATTTATAAAATTATTTTTAATATTCGGCTTAGATCTGCCTCTACCATTTTAAAATAGCGCAGATTATTATAATAAACTTTTGCCACTGCTGCCTAATAACAAATTTTAATGCGATTTTAACTTAGGAATTGAAGAAAATATATTATTAGATTTTTGACTATAATTTAAGTTATTATTACTTGGCTATTTGTTATAAGAATAGGTCTAAATTTAATTCAAACTTTTCATTTATTTTTTAGTAATTTTAACTTATTTTTAACTATTTTTTTATTTTTCAATTGCAAAATTAATAGGTTTGTAATTAGAAGTTTTAAAATAAGATGAAAATAGTTTTTTTTATTTTAGTTAGATTTTTTATTTTTATTTTTATTTTTATTTTTACTTTTACTTTTTGTTTTATTTTCGTATTTTATTTTCAAACTAATTAATAATATTTATTTAAATATTAAACTTATAAAATTTTACTAATTTTTTTATTCGATTTTAAATGTTAAAAATGGGATTACAATGAAAATATCACCACCTTTTAATGTTATTTCTTTAAAATTAAATCTATTATAAAATAAATTAATTTAGTATCTCAACCTGAATTTATAAAATTTTACCGACTTACTTTTATATCTAAGATATTTTTAACTATGTTGAAATAAAAATAGCTTTTAAAAATATTTTTATTAATTTTGTATTTTTTTAAAATTTATTACAATCTATCTATCGCCAAATATATTAACTAAAAATATACTTCAAAAAGATTTATAAATTCTATTATTTACTTTTATTTTTTCTAACATTTTTTTATCAAATAAATTTACCTAAAATTAAAGTTATAATAACTTTAATTTTTTAATCTAATGTTTTTAATTACTATTTTCAATTATTAAAAATAAAACCGAATGCTTAATTATTATAGCATTTTTATTTTAGATTTAAAGTCTTTAACTTATTAGATAATTAAAAAGATAAAAAAAAATTACTTGCTTTATAAACTTTATTTTTTACTAATTCATTATTTTTATAAAAAATTACAAATTAATTTCATTATCAATATCTATCTCATATAAAATTATATTATATATAAATATATTTCTAAATTATTTTTTTTTCTAATATAAACAAAATTCTAATAAACAAAAAGCATAAAAAATTATAAAACATTATCCCCTATTTATGTATACTCAACAACCAGATTTGTAATACCTACCAAATATTTTAAAAACTACGGAATTCCAAAAACTAAACCAATTTTTTCAAGACAAAAAAGTTTATTCGATAAGACTGAATTCCAAATCCGATTACTTCGATTTAAAATTGCACGCATTCGAACGAAATTACGGCTACAATAAAGAAGAAAAATAAAAAAAAGACCTCCCAGGCCCCTTCAAAATCGACAACAATTTTATACAGCCTACAAATTTTTAATTCATGCATAAATTCAAAGACAAAAACAACTACTATCTAAAAATTTCTTATCAACCGTACACAACTCTAGATAATCACATTTCTGAACTCCAATTCAACGTCCCTCTAAACAAAATAGAGAAAAATAATAAAAATAAAAATAAAAATTATAATGAAAATTAAAGTTAAAATTTAAATTAAAATTACAAAAAATATGAAAACGAAAATTTAATTTAAAATGAAAACGAAAATAAAAATTATAATGAAAATAAAAATGAAAATTATAATTAAAATAAACCAAATCATGGTTTTAACAAGATAAACCAGCATTTTCAAGAGTTTACCAAAGATCTCAGATTAGACCTAAAATTAATAATTTCTCAATTTCTCACGCCTTCCAAACACGACCCTTATAAACACTGTTTCGGGCTAAAATTAAAGCTGAATAATTATAAAAATTTAAAGGCCGATGCAGAACTCAAATATAATGGGATGAGTAAAGAAATTGAAACTTTTCACAGTTTTTTATATTAATTAAAAAAAGAAAATCCGAATTCTTATTACGATTTAATGAAATAAAAAGAAGAGGAGCTAAAAAGTCAGCCTTTTAATTTCTAAACGGGGGCGAATATTAACCTAAATATTTCGCGAAAAAGTGTGCTAAACAACAATATTTTCGCTGAAATTAAGTATTTTAATTCCTCTTTTTTATTATGTTATGCCAAAAGAAATGTCTCTTCTCACCCCTGGCAATATAAATACAATATTTTTTCTCCTTTTTCCGAAAAATAACAAAACGAAAAAAAATAAAAATACAACAGAATTCAGCACTCCGAATAAATTTTTTTCGCTTGGGGCCAATAAATTTCAAAAAATGCTCAGATTTACTTCAAACTTCAACACATTTTTAGCGCAAAAAAGTCTAAATAATAACTATAATAAGTATTATAATAACAATAAAAATAAGAATAATAAGATTAATAATAATTATTATAACAATAAAAATAATAATAAAAATAAAAATAATAGTATTATTAAAATGCAGATAAAAAACACTTTATTTCGAAAATTTAAGAATCTTATCTCTTATAATAAACTCTTCTTTCTCTTTTAGTGGACATTAAATCGGAAAAAGAAAATATTAGATTATAAGGAATGATTTCTAGTTTATATAACTATGATTTTACCTTAAGGTATAAAATTAGCGAAAAAATTTAAATTATGAATTTCACAAATTTTAATATAAAGTAAGTTTTCTAAGGTAAACCGTACTTTTACTACGGACTAGGAATTGTCTATGAAGATGATTGAAAAAAAATAAAAAAATAAATGCTTTAATTTGTTTCGTTTTTTAATTTAAAATTGTATTAAAATATATTAATAGATATACAAATTTATTTAAATTTAAATTTAAATATAAATATAAATTTAATTTTATACACTTTGTTTAAAAACCTAATAAATTATTATATTAAACTTAATTAGAAAAAAGTTTATTTAAATACAAATTACAAATTAAATTAATTATATTTCAATTTTTTATAAATCTTTGAATAAAAAACAAATAATTCGAATCTTCTTTTAAATTTATTGAATTTTTTTCTTATTTCCATATCTTTTCATTAACATATATATTTTCACTCCTTAATATCCTACAAAACCTTATACTAATTAGATTCTTCATCTTAATCTTAAGCTGTTTCGTTTATACTGCTGTTACTTATATTAGCCAAATAAAGTTCCTATATGTACTATTAAATAGAACTATTAGGCAAATTAAATAACCAATTTTTAAAATTATAGTAGCCAAAACTATCGTTAGATTAAAAATAATCCGAAAAATTAAAGTCAAAATTTGGCCCTTCCAAAAACCGGTCCGGGTCAGAGGCCAAAATAATCACTAAAAAATGCAAATCTTTTTATTTTATATAATTTTTTCCTTTTTTCCCCTTTCTTTTATAGTTGTTCTCGCAGTCTTTGTAACAATTATACCCCATTTCCTGTATTTTCTCTTTTATCTATTTTTAATGTTACATTTATTAAATGAAAATTATATTTTATTTCATATTTGACTCTTTTTTTTTATGTAAACCGTCCAACTCCTCGATTTTCTTGCTATACTAATTTTAATACCTTAATTTCTCCTCGATTTTCTCCTCAAAAAAATTCAAAAAATTGTCTTTATTCTTCTTTTAGTCTTAAATTTCCTTTTACTCCGAACAAAATAAGTCTATGCTCTCTTTATACATTTATTTTTTATAAAATTCTCCGCATTTGTGCATCAAAATGCCGTCTCTCCATTTCATCAAATTATTTAGCATTAATTTATTTAATAAATATTTTCCAATAACAAAATTAAAAGTGCTACTTGAATCTTGAATCCTATTAAAAGATTTTATGCCCATTTCGACAAATTAAATTTAATTTACTTTCCTTTAATAATATAATACTAAATTTTAGTACAATTCCTATTTTTCAATAAATCCTTATATCTTAACTTCTGGTCCCTTTATCTATCGCATTGTATTATTATTACTATCTTTTATCGCTTTAAATGTTTTTGTATCTAATTATAACATAGTCGATGTTCTTGACTTAAAAGTGGAAAATTCGTCAAATTTACTTTGAATCTTATTGTAACTCGAATATAAGACTATATATAAAAAAATAATTATATTATAATTAATTCATATGAAAAAAATATTTCCTAAATTCGTTTAAAAGAATTACCATGCGATGTAAGCGACGATTCAAGACTTTAATTATTTTGTATAAAATCTAGATATTTATTAACTTTCTTAACCTTCACCACAAACTTAGGCATAAAAATCTCTATTTTATCAGAAAAATCGGGTACCTCATCACAAAACCCGGCCTCCCACCTCTCAGCATACATAACATTTTAAAACAATTTAAAAATCTCCACCAAAAACTAATTCTCTTTCAGCCTGTGGTGCACCAAATTATTAATTAAAAAATAAACATCTCTAGCAAATTTCTTCACAAAATCGCCCTTATTTTCAAGCAACTCCTCCAAATGTTTTTCATTTTAAACCACTCTTTTTCCAGTAACAATTTCCAAACAAATCAAACCCAATTTCTGCCAATCTTAAACTCTTTAAACCAACTACTCATTTTCCTCTTTATACTCTAATCCAAACAGCCCCAAAGCTATCTGAACCCCTTAACTAATATAACTGTTAAAATGACTGTCAAAATTTTGATAAATTTAACTATTATTATTATATGTATTATTATTATAAGTATTATTATTATATGTATTATTATTATTGTATATATTATTATTATATTAAGATAAAATCGCGTTTTTTGAATGTAAACTGCTAAAAGAAACTTATTTTGTTACTACTTAATTTTAGTTTTGGTTTTAATTTTGAGTTTAGTTTTAGTTTTAAGTTTAATTCTGATTTTAAATTTAATTTTGAATTTAATTTTAATTTTGAATTTAATTCTAACTTTAATTTTGAATTTAGCTTTAGTTTTGAATCTAATTTTAATTTTGAGTTTAAATTTGAATATTACTAGTAAAATTGTTAAAATTATTTTAATTATTAGGGTTATTATTTATATTTTAATCTTTGCTAATATCAACATTATCTCTGTTTTGATTATTATTAATATTGTTGACATCGTTTTGATTTTAGTTATTTTTTTTAATATATGTTGAACTATAATTAACTTGATTTGAAAATGAAATATTTTTTTTTAAAGATTTTGCTGATTTACTTCTGGACAATTTACTTTGAAATTCGGAGTTTTTTTTATTTTAAAAATCTTTAGATTAATTACCTTCTTCAAAATTATTATCTTCATCTGAAAACTAATATTCTTCTTTATCGTCAGTTTAACAATTCCCGGATTGAAAGCCATTCTATTTTTAATTTGGTTAGTTTAATTAAATATTCTCAATTATTTTATTTTGCTCATATAAATTAAATTTTTAATTATTTTAACTCTAAATCTCCTAAACTTAAATAATATCACTGTTAATTTTATTATTCTATTAGGATTAACTTCCAGTTAAGGTAGATTTTTTTTTGTTTTACGCTTTTTTAGTACTATTGCTAAACATATTGTAGTTAGATTAAGAATTTTTAACTGTATTAGACCTTACATTATTTTCTGACTATAAATTACTGAAATTTATCAAATTTTATTTTATAAAAATACTACTAGTGCTAAACATTGAATTATATATATATCCAATATTTTTTAAGTATCTAAAGGACTAATAAATTTACCTAATTATATGTAGCTAAAAAGATTCGTTCTATATTTCTTCTTTGTTATTTTCCATATATTATTTTAAATTTTATTCTCCAACTTTATATATACCGATAAATTTTTCGTTTTTATTATTAATATAAAAGCCTTTATACTTTACTAATCCGGGGTGGTTTATAGATAAGATTACTTCTCTATCATAATTTTTATTTTATACACTTTACAATTAATGAATTTTTTATTCTATATTTAAATTAGTATTTTCTTTTTTAAATTGACTATTTATTTCTTTAAATTCATTTTTCACCAAATTTTAAGTCTTATCAACTTCGCCCTACATATCATTTTTTTCAAAAAAATAATTATCAACATAAATTAACCCGTTTATATTTTAAACTGGCTAAATCAATAAAATATTATTATATCCTTGATCCCAATTTTCTATTTCATATACTGTATATAACTAGTGTATTATTTTATCTTTAATTTAATAATTATGCCCATCAATTTCTAAAAACTCATCAATATCCATAATTTCAGTATTATTTTAAAATTTATTATATTAAGATACTTCAAATAATTTTCCTGCTAATAAATAAATTTTATTAATTATAAATAGTCTTAAGTTAAAATCACTACAAGAACAAAATTTTTTTAAAAATATTTCCAATTTTCTTGATAAAAATAGATTTAACTATTATTATGTTTTTATTTATTTATTTTTTATATATTTAATTTAGAATAATAATAATTTACTAATTATTTAATAAACACAATTAAAATAGTAAAATCAACATTTATTTTAATAATTTAAACAACAATTTTATTTACCAATATTTTTAATACGCTTTAATAATTAACAATTAATTACCTTAAATTCCCTTAAATTTTTCAATTTTTTAATAAAGCTTAAAATTTTAATAATCAAAATTATAGTTTTATTTCAAAACATAAATTCCCAATCGAAAAAAAAACACAAAAAAACACAAAAAATCACAAAAATTCACAAAAAACACTCAAAAAATCACAAATAATACCCAAAACATACAAAAATATACCCAAAAAAACCGCAAAAAAAAATGTAAGCAAACAACACCCCCAAATACAACTTTGTCGGCCTAATAAGCGGCGGAAAAGACAGTATTTTCAACATTTTAGAGTGCATAAAGCACGGCCACAAACTAGTCTGTCTCATAAACCTATACTACGAAATAGACGAGGGCAAAGAGGCCGACAGCTACATGTTCCAAAGTGTAGGCACAAATTTGAGCGAATTAATAGCAGAGGCCATGTAAAAGCCCTTAATAAGGTAAAAAATAACTGGAAAAGCGGTCGTTTAGGACCTTAGTTACGAAGGCTCTTCTGAGCTAAAAAAAAACGACGAAGTTGAAGATTTATTTGAAGCTTTAAAAAACGCGAAAAAATAATTTCCGGAAATCTAGGCCGTTTCTACGGGCGCCATTGCCTCTACTTATCAAAAATTAAGAGTGTAAAATGTCTGTTAGAGACTTGATTTAATTTGTGATGAAATTGGGTACTTGTGGGGCAGAGATTAAAGTGAACTTTTGAATTCTATGGTGGAAAATAATATGCACGCAATTTTAGTAAAAATTGCAAGTTATGGATTGGGGCTCAGACATTTAGGTAAATCTTTGAAAGAAAATTAAGAAGAATTTATGAGGTACAAAGAAAAATTTTAACTCAATGTGTGCGGAGAAGGCGGTGAATATGAAACAGTTACATTGAATTGTCCCCTTTATAAAAAAAAAATTGTTATTACTGAGTCTGAGGTTGTAAAACATTTTGATGACCCAGTTGCACCTGTTTATTATTTAAAAATTAAATCTGCTAAATTAGAAGATAAAGATTAAGATGAACCAATTTTAGAAATCTGATGAAATAAACTTCAAAAAAATATAATTAAATTTTATTAATTTTTAAAAAAATAAATAGAAAATAAATAATACAAAGCAACAAAAACTTAAAATCATATAGAGTTATTTAAGGTTTATAAAAAATGCTTATTTTTAAAAATAAAGTAATTTAATACATTTTTTATATAATATAATAAAAATAATAATATATAAATATTTAAATATGGATAACTATAGTTTGGAATATTGATCAATGTCTTAAATTTTATTATATATATTTATAAATTATCCTATATTATACTCTATATTTCTTGTTTTATATAATTCATATATATTATATATATTTACAATTATAAAAAATAAAATTATAATTAAGTTATCTAGTAATTTTAAATTTAATAAATTTAAAAATGATTTCTCATTTAATTTAATATTCAAGTCATATAAACTATGTTATTTTAATATTATTTGAGAAAATTAAAAAAATTTTAAAAATCTCTATTAATTTTTTTTTTTAAACACATTTATATTAATGGCTATCTTAATTAAAATATAATATACTCACAAAAATTTTAATTTAGCTTTTTTTATTAATATTTACAAATTATTCTTTTAGCTATCAAATTGCATTTAAATACCTTCTAACATATGCATATAAGTAAATAAACAGTTATCTTCAGATTCTCCCTTATAAGTGTCAATTAAAAAACTATTATCACTATCATTGGCCAAATTGTCTAATAAATTGTCAATAAAAATTGTGTTTTCGCTTTTTTTATTAATTTTTTTCAAACTTTTACTTAATTTAATTCCTTCCTCTTAAAAAGTGCAGGAATCTCTACAATATAACTCTTTAATTATTTCTGAGTTCGCTTTTTAATTAATTATTTTTATTATTTCTTGTGCATATTCTTTAAAAGAAGCAGAGTAAACTGATATATGATAAGATTTAGACAGTTATATTAAAAATTTGTATAAAAAAGGCCTTTCTTTAACATATAATACTTATTATAAATCGCCCTTTTTCACTAAAATTTTGTGCTAGTCGTCAAACATTTTTTTTTTTGTCGTATAAATTAAAGTTTCATCCAAATCCAAAACTAATTCCAATTTTTTGTTGTGCTTTTAATTTACTTTTATTTATTATTTTTATTCTTCTTTATTAATAACCTGTTAATTATTAAATTAACCGCTTTTCTTTCTAATATTGTTTCTGTACTTTCTCAAAAATAGTAAAAAGAAAATACTTCTTAGTAATTTTTTTCCTATTTCCTGAGGCTAAAACATATTTCTAACTGGTAAAAAATTTGTTATTCGTTTAAAAATTCCTTTTTAAGACTTTAAAAACAAATAAGTTAAAAAAAGTGGTAAAAACATAATTCTTAACATAATTCCTCTAAAATTAAGTCCTTACTGTCCTAAAAATTCCCCCTCTTGTTATTAGCCCAATTTTTATTTTTATGATAAAATTTAACTCCCAACATTTTTTTATATTTTTTAATTATTATTATTTTCTTTTTAATCTATTAAATCATTCCCATTCTTTTCATAATTTTCAAAATATTTTTAATTCTCATATATTTTATTAAGCTAATCCTTTTCTAGCGTGAACAATTTTAAGGGCCTCTTTTTTTTTTATTTATTTCCACTATTTACAGGATAAGTTCTACTAGAAATATTTTTTTTACTAGCATTGCTACTGTTACTACTAGATTATTATAGCTAATAATTTTAATTAGTTTAAGTTCTGTTATTAATACACTCTTATTATTTTACAGGCGTAGCCGGCCTCTATAATTATTAACTTTATTACTTTTTTTTGTGATTAGAATTTATTTACCCATATATATCAGATTATATTATGGTCCCCTTTACTTATTCTATGAATATTGACTCTATTTTATAAATTTCTTCATCGTCAATATTATTATTTATTTTTTGATTTATGTCTTCTTCTTGGGTGCTTTGTTTACTATGACTTGTCAAATTTTCATTCATCATTGATTTTTATTATTAATATTTGCGTAAAAAATTATTTTTATTATGTTTTATTAAATTTCTAAAACTTATTTATACTTATAATATCTATTTTTTTTGTTTAAATATTATATATTTACTTTTTTTTTTTTTTTTTTTATAATTTAGTTTTCTTTTCTTTTTAATTTTTCTGGGTTTTAATATAAGTTTTCTTGTTTTATCAACCTTATTTATTAATAAATTCACAATTATTTTTTTATCATAACTAAACTACGTTTTAATTTAAAAATTAAGCGAAATCACCCAAAAAAATATTTATGATAATGCGTACTCAATATTTTCACTTAGTTTCTTGATGTGATTTAGAAAAACCATTACCTGATAATTTCCACTCTTTGAAACTTAAAAAAGTTTATATAAATTTCTATTAAAAATCCATAAATAAATAAAAATATAACTATATTTTTAAAAATTCAAATCGTAATATAATTTATTGGAAAAATAAAATAAAATTTAAATCAACTTTATTTTCATAACATCAACAAAAATGTGTTAAAAATAGTAACTTTTATATTTTGTTTTTTTAAAATAACTCATAATTTTCTTAAAATATCAGTTAATTACCCTCTTCAAATATCAATATCAATATCAAGTAATTTCTTTCAATTAAGTAATTTTAATAATATAGTTTTATTTATTTATACCATTTTTATATTATTATAATTATAATTTTTACATGAAGATTTTCTGACCAACAAAAAAAAAAAAGATATTTATAAATTTATTAAATTTGTTATAATATTAATTAATTTTATTATAATTAAAGTTCGCATTTTTGTTGTAATATAACATTTATTTCATTATATAGTATTTAAACCATTTAATTAAAATAAAAATATCGGCTATCAATATTCTATTATAATTAATTTTAATAATACTAAAAACCTCTATAACCAGTAAAAATAAACCATCTAAAGTCTCCCAAATCAAATTAAAACACAACAAATTTGTAAAATTCTGTAATAAATTTAAACCATTATAAATTTATAATTAATTGTTATTGGAAAACATAAAAATAGTTTTTAATTTATATAATTTATTTTGATTTTTTTTAAACACACTTATTATTATAATGATTTTTGTAAATTTATTAATTAGATAAATAATTATAAAAAAAAAAAAAAAGTCAAAGCGATGCCTGCAGGATTCGAACCTGCGCGCCTCTCGGCACGTGATTTCAAGTCACGCGGTATAACCACTCACCCAAAGCACCTTTATGAAGAAACCTACTATATTCTAAATAACTTTATTAATTTAACATAATTTTATATATTAAAAAATAATTATGTATGCAATTTTATTTAGATAAAAAAGTTTTCAAAAACAAATAAATACAAAATTTGTATAATACTATATAAAATTAATATATTATATATTAAAGCTTATGATATCATATTAAATTTAATTATAATTATCAAATTATCTTTATTCCATAAATAATTTCAAATATTTCATATAAAATTTCTTTTCTAAAACTATTTTACATTTTTTAATTCATCAAATAAGCAAAATAAATGTTTTTATTGCTCTAATTTGAAAAATAATAAACTTATTTTTTTATAAAATTATCTTTAAATCCCATTTTGCTTTATTTATTATCTTAAATGTGTTGGTTTGAACCAAAGTTTAACATAATCTTTAATGGGGCTATCATATTAAATTTTCTTACCATATAAAAAAACAGACTATATTCATACTTTATTAAAAAATTAATTTTAAGATAATTTCATTTAATTTAAATTATTATTTACCAATACACTTGTAATTAAATTTTAAGAAAAAGGCATTTATAAACTATATAATTTTCCATTTAATTTTAGAATTAATTTCTAAAATTCCTAAACTTTTTTTCTCACATTTTCCTTATCTTAAACTTAAGAAATTTTCCTATCATTTTAAAATGGTAAAATTTATATTTCAATTTTACTAATTTTTTCTTAATATTCTATCAAAAGTTTACAAATATAATTTAAATTCGTCATCATTAAATCAAAATTAATTTTAGAAATACTTATAACATTTTCATAGTCAAATTAAATTTTTAATTTGTCTATATTTTTAGCATTTTTTAGCTTTTACTAAACTATATTTTGAAAAATTTCTTCAAAAAATTCCTATCTATTTTAAATACTAAATTTAAATTCTTTAACTTAATTTCCAACTTATTTCTATAAAATAACATTTATTCTTATGATATCATAAAAATCGTAATTTTATGCTTATTAATCCATCAAATTTTCAAATTAACAAAAATTATTTTCTAATTCATTTTATTTAATAGTAGGAGAAAAATAGAAGCCCACATTTTTTTTATAAGAAAACTAAATTCCTTATTATAATCCATAAAAAGCAAAAAATTTCAACTAATTTTATCCCATAACATTTCCCAAAAGTTTAAGAAACAATTTCTCCCATACTAAACTCCTTATTTTAAAAAAATAAAATAAATATTAATTATTTAATTTAAAAGTTAATAATTTAATTAATAACATATTTATATTTTTATTTATACTTTACTTTAATATCAATTATTATTAGGAATAAGAATTTGTAACTTTTTTATATATCAGATAAATTTTTATATATCTAATTTAGTTGATTGCTATTAAATCCGTTAAAGAATTAAAAATAAAACTTTTGTCTTCATTTTCTTATATATGCATATTTAGAGTTAACTGCAAATTTTATTTGGCTCCTTAATTATGCTCAATTAAGAAATAATTATTTAATTGTTTTAACTAATTAAATGGATCGATAATGTCCAAATTTAATATATTTTAGCTTAAAAATTATTATGATTTTTCCTTCGAATTTATAAATTTTTAATAATTACTTATGCCATTTAATTTTTTGTAACTAAAAATTTCATAATCTTCATAATTCTCAAATAAAAAATTAATTTTGTAACTTAAATCGCACCTTTTATCTGTATTTTATTTTAAGTATATTTAATTTATTATAATTTATAAATGAAAAATATTTTATAAATATATAAATATATAAGTTATTTACTGTTTTTATTTTCATATAGTCTTTTAAAAATAAACTTTTACAACTTTTCATCTTATTTTTAATTTTTAAAAAAATACCTTAACTTTAATTTATAGTTCTAAGTATTATGGCCAATTTAAAATTCTTAAAAAAATAAATCTAACAAAAATTTTTAGTTTTTTTTATGTTACACCCAGCTATTTTAACAACCAATAATATCTATAGCTATTTTATTAATATTTTAAAAATCATTTTCATTTTTATTGCATACATTTTTTATCATATGAACCAATTTTTAATATTAATTTTCATAATTTTATAAATTATTTAAATTTTATTCTTGAAAATTTTTTATATTTAAAACAAAAGTTATTTAACACCCGTAATCTAGTTCATATTATTAATTATTTTTTTAATAATCTCTAATTTACATAAATACTTAATTTTTAAAATTTTCGAGATAATTAATAAATTTTGTGTTTTTTATTTATTCATCCATTTGCTACTCCTCTAATCCTATAACTATAGTAAATCTATCATACAAATTATTAATGACAGAATTTTAAATTTTCATATTCAAATTTTCAATTTACAAAATATTTCTTTCTTTGTATGTATTTAAATTAAATAAAAAATCTTTTGAATTTTCATCTAAATTCTAACAAACAAGTAAAAATTGTCTTTTAACACTAAGAAAGTCTTATATTATTTTTTTTTTAAATTATTAACTCTATAAAAAATTCAAACTAAATTTTTTGTTTCCTTATTATACTACAATATTATTATATAAGTAATTTTCAATAGTAATGACATTTTCTCCTTGTTTTAAATTTTATGATATTTAGTAAAAAAATAATGTTTTATTTTCCAGTTATTCTTCTATTTTATTTTAATTTTTTAATGCTGAATTTGAGATTTTTATATCTTAATTTTATAATTAGCTTTTATATAAATTATCAAAATTTACAACATTAAAACTTTACTTTAAACAATCATTTTTATCCCATTGTATATTTTATATAACAATTTTAATTTTTCTTAAATACAATGCCAAACAGTTTTCGATATTATTTCTTATATTATTTTAATTTTTCTCTAAAAATTAGAAAAATTTTTATAGTACTTTATTCAAATAATTTTCACTCTTTTGTTTAGTTTTTTTTTCTTATTAACAAATTTACTAATTTTGAATAAAATCATCATATTTTATAACCATAACTAAATTAAATTTATAAAATTCTTATTATATCAAGCAATCCATTTATTATTCATAGTTTTAATGACTTAAAATCATTTGTACATAATAATTTTGATTAATGTCTTTTAATTCTTTTTTTATCAAATTTATAGCAAGTTCTTAATAAAAATAATTTTATTATTTTAAAATTAGAGTCTATATTTTTATTTTAAAAAAAAAATATAATCTTTAAAAATTAATTTTAATATTTTTATATTACTATATTCATTTTAACTCAAATTCTATTATAAAATAAAGGATAATATATTTTATTACTAATACAGTTAAAAGTATTTGTTTTCTTAGTGAATTTTTATGTATCCCTCCATTTTATTTGAAAACCTATTATATTTATTTTTAAAATTAAAGAATTTTTATATCTTTTTGTTTTTTTATTAATGTTGAAATTAATAGTTACCATGTTATAATTTATTCTGATAAAATATATTTTAAAATGAATAATGGTTCTAATAAAAGTCTATATAAATTGATAATTTATAAAAAATTAAACAAATCTTAATATAGTTTATAAGGATATTTAATTATTTATTTATATTCAATATTACAAATTTTCATATAATAAATGGAAAATTATTAATTATATACAAAATCTTTTATATAAAATAGAATCAGTATTATTTTTTAACTTCCTTTATCATATTTTTAAGTTCTTTATGTTTCTAAAAAAATTAAAATAATTATTAAATAAAAATTAATAATATCATTAAAAGTTGTTTAGTTTCTTTTATAATATATACCTTAGTTAAAAAGCCTTCATTTTCTTTTTGTTCAGATTCTTAGAAATAATAAATATTACTCAAGTTTTCATTTTCTTTGTTTTACTTGTTAAAATTTATTAAGAAATACGAAAAAATTATATTTCATTAAATAATAAAAATTTTTAACTATATATTTACTTATTTTCTATGAGTATGTTTTAATTACATTTCGAGCTAATTAATTTTATTATTTTTTTCATTTAAATCTTTTTATTATTCTTATATTCTACTTATACAAGTCTCTAAATTATCTTATAATTAACTTACCTCAACATTTTAATAGGTATCCCTTTAAAGAATTAATTTATTAGAAATATTTTTTTGTAAATATTTATATATAAAAATTATAAATAAAAGTATTTAATTACTAAACTTACGAGTAACAACTTTACATAGATTTTAAATTATGCAAATTTTACTATCTATTAGTAGTTAAATTTACATATTAGTTTTATTAAAATATTCTATGTTAATTATTTATTGGATCAGGACTACAGTTATTACTATTTATATTATTTTTATTAAAATCATCTTAAAAAGTACTTCTAAATTTTTATTCTTAAAATTTATTTTAACTATATAATTTCCCCTCTTCATTTATACATTAATTTTAGTTTTAAAATGCAATTGTGCTTTAATTTTATTTAATTTTCCCGAAATTTTAAAGGCTTTAGTTTTGAGTTTAAATTTAACTTTAACTTTAAATCAAATTTTAATTATTATTATTCTTTTAGAGTAATTCATATTTTAATTTCATTTTTTAAAATGTCTCTTTTTACTGTTCTAAATTTTTACTCAAAGTTTAAATTTTATAATCTGAAATGTGAGCTTCTTCTTTTAATCTTTAGTTTTCTTCATCAAATTCTATAAATTTCTCATTTAAACCTAAATTTTCATGTTACAGTTCTTTTCAAAAAATTATTAATTTATATTTAATATTTAAAATTTATTTATTAAAAATTATTACATTAATTTTATTTTTCTAAAATTTCAAGTCTTTAATTAGCCTATTACAATTAATATTCAAAACTTTCATTTTAGTTTATTAAATTTAATATTTTTTAGTCTTATTCATTCATAAAATCTGTTCTTTCTTTCAACTCCTATTATAACTTTTCCATTTCTTCTATATTTTAACTCTTAATTTCTATAATTTCTTGTTACTTTTTACTTTTTATCTGTTGTTTTTTTCTTTTATAATTTTCTTTCATTTATTTGAGCTCTTCTTTAACTTATTTTTCTCTCTCTCCTCTTTCCTCACAAATTCTTATACTTTCCTAAATATATTTAAAAAAATTAATATCATATAAATTACAATAATCAATTTATTTATTAAAAATTTGTTACCTATAATTGTTAATCTAAAACTTATAACTACGATTATAAATCTGTAATTTGATTTGAATTAGCCAAATCATTTTCCATAATATTAATTTCGAAATTTTTTTTTACTTCAATCAAACTTTCATTTTCGCTTTCCAAATTTTCTATTTTTGATAAATAACTAGCAATTTGATTTTTAAATTCCTCTTCTTATTCTTTAAATAACTATATTATTTATTAATTTTCCTTATTCAAATCTTTTAACTCTTTTTTTTAAGAACTTTATTATTCCAATCTTTCCAATAATTTTTCAGCTTGTAAATCTTTTTCCTCAAGTTATTGATGTAAAATTTCATTTTCATCTGCATATTTATCCATTTATCTTTTTATATCATGACATCGGTAGTATAATGTTTTATATTCTTTTTTATAATAATAATTTAAATTAAATAATATTTAAAAATTATATAAATAAATAATTAAATATATTCAATAAATATTATCAAATAAAGAGTTATTATTTTTATCATATTTATACCATCTTCTAATTCATTTCTTTTAAGTTCCTCTAATTCATTATCTATTACCAAACAAGATTCTTTCTCTAAATTTACGTCAAGTCTTTTAAATCTTTGAGCCAAACTTTCCTTAGCTTAAATTCGTACTTCTTTTTATTTTTAAACCTTATTTTTCTTATAAATAGTAAATTTAATTATTAAATTAAAATACATAAAGAATATAAATAACGAATATTATAATTTAATCTTAATTTAAACAAAAATAAATTAGTTTATATCTGAAATTATTAATAATATATTTAATTTTTTTAAAAATATATCTTTAACATTTTAATTACCAAAAATAGCTCTTTAAAGTCATAATCAGAATCGTTATCAGACATATCATTATAATAACTGTCGCTTGAACTGTTTAAAATATTTTATTCTTTTGCTTTTTAAATCTTAGCTTAATTTTTTTTTAAAGCAGATTTTAATTTAGTTTAAATTTCACTTTCATTCAATTTTCCCATAATTTTTTTCTATTTTTCCGAATTAGACACACTTTTTTATTTTTATTATCTACTTTATTCCAAATTTTAGTACTTTTTATTTTATCCTTTATTTTATTTTTTTTACGATAAAGATTTCTTGCTGCTAGAAGGAGAAGAAAAATAATTACTACTACTGTTTTAAGATTAATTTATTTTTCTATTAATTTTATTTTGTCTTCCTCTTAAATTTCCTTAATTTGGTTATTATAAATGTTATTAATTTTTATTAATATTATATTTAATTTCTCCTTATTTATTACCCTTGTTATTAACTATTAGACCTTACATTGATTTTTTTTTTTCTGAACCTTTAAATTATTTATAAATTTATTTTTAGTCGCTAGATTTATATCTTATTTAATTTTATTTTTTAATTTAATTATTTTTATTAATCTTTTTAAAAGATCTATCCAAAACTTCACTATCACTAGAACTTATGCTTCGATTAATATCAGTATTATATTTATCATCTATTTATTTATTCCTATTATAAATATTATTATAATTTAAACATATTTAAAATTCATTACTTTTTATAACTTTTATTCATATAAAATGTATAATAACAATAAAATAATAAATTTTATATTTTAAATATAATTACCTATGTTAATTTATATTGTTGTAACTAGAATAAGTTTAATCGAGTTAGGAAATAAAACTTCTATTACTTTTCGAAAGATCTTTACTTAAACTTCGTTAACTCAAATCTTGAATATTCTAAAAATTAAGTTAAAATATTTTAAACTTTGAAATAAAAAAAAATTGTTATATTTTGATTTCTTTATGTATAATTTATTACTTTTTTTATATGATTTTTCTTTATTTTTTATTTTATTTATCTTTATCTAGGAGTTAAACTATTAGAACTAATAGAAGATTTTCTAGAAAAGAAGGATTTGTTAGATTTAGAATTCTAACTTTTTAATCTCAAATTTTATTATTTTTTACTGTCATTGTCTAAATTACTTTTTTTGCAAATACCATTATTTTTATTTTTTTATTTATCTTTTTAAAAATTGTCTTATTAATTTTTTATTTAGTTTTTCTTTAAATTCGATCTATCAATTAAAGCACTACTGTAATTATAGTTATATTTTTACCTACTAATCGTAATATTGTTTTTTTGACTGTGGAAACTGCTATTATTTTTGTAAATTTTATTTTAATTTTAAGTTATTTAATCTTAATAATTTTTTTTTTATTAACTTTAACTTTTTCTACTTTTGGAAAGTGATCTCCCTGAACTAGTGGAACCACTTCTTTTAATTTTATATTTTTAGTCCATATATAATTTTTGTTTTAGTTTTTATTAACTGCTCAGAAGTCCTATTTTCTCAAATCTTGGAGTCTCTCTATTACTTACTAACTATTATATAACTGGAGGTCTCTCATTTTATCTTCCCCTTTTAGAGATATTAATAAATAAGTAATTTGTATAATTTTATTAAATTTACTACTATATAATTTAATTATTTATATTTTTAAGGTTTTATTAGTTATATAAATTACATAAATTAATCAAAGGTAGGATAAGGGTATTCAGCCTCCGCACTTTAATGGTATTTATAAATTTCTGAAATATATTATCTCATTTCAGTCAACTCTTCTAAAATTTAAAACTTTTCCTCTCCTATATCTTCACTACTTACATTTAACATTCTATATAAAAAAATATAATAATATTAAATATTTACAAAATATAAAAATTATATAATAGTAATATTAAAACATTTTAATATATACTATTTCAATAATTCATCTATATCATTAACTGCTTTTGAAATCCATTCAGTCATTTCTTAATCTATATCACAGTCTTACTCAATATTTCCATCACAATCTAATTTTATTTAAGGCTAATTCGAAAGCAAAAGCTTTAAATCTTAAAATTATTACCATATAAATTCTTAATTATTTAATTATTTATTATTTCCTTAATTTATAATTGTGCTTAAATTATCTTAGCTTACACTTTTTTCACTTTTAATATTTGACTTTTATAAATTTATTTTCCCACTTTATAATACTTTTTATTGCTATTAATTTTATTTATTTTCATTTTATGTTATTATTAATTCTGATTTCAATTGTTGATCTTGTTAGTTTTTTAATAAATTCTAATTTTAAAATTATTATTATTAGGAATTTTAACCCGAATAAAAATTAGAGCTAGCTTAAGAACTAGATTAATCATAGTAATTTTTCTAACTTTTTACATTTTAATCTTTAAAAACCTAAAATTCCTAGCTTTACTGCGTTAAAATATTATGTATATCTTATTATTTTGGTTCTAATTAAGTTTCTTAATCATTTTAGTTTTAAATATTTATATAATTTTTATTTTAATTTTCTATTTATGTATTTTATGGTTAAAGCTAATTACTGTATTAATTAAAAGTATCCAAAAATTAACTATTTAGTTAAATATCTTAAGAATCTTAATTTAATTACTCTTTCTAATTTTATTCTTAATTCCCCATTAATTATTGTTAAATTGGAGAAATTTTATACAAATTTAATAAATTCTCAGCCATCTATAATAAAATTATATTAATAAATTAAAAATTTTTATAATAAAAATATAAAAAATTACCCTATTATAAAATAAATTTTATTTATATTAATTGGCTCCAGGACATAAGTTAAATAATAACTAAATTTTGCTTTCAGAATTTATTAAAGGTTTCAAAATTTAAAATAAAATTGGTTACTTATTTTCCAATTAAAGTTCTTATTAATCAGTTTTATTCTATGGTTATTATTGTAATTATATTAATAAAAATTCTTAAAAATCCTAAAAAAATTCGAAATCATATCCTTAGCTTATTTTTTATTATTATATTTATTGTTCTTTATTATTGTTATTAAATAAAGAATTTGTAGATTTAGCAGAAATTTTAGAATTCCCATTAAATATATCTATCATTTCAATTATATTCAATTCAGCTATAAACTAATTAAAGAGCTAATTATTTTCATCTCTTTAAGCAAGTTTAAATGAAAAAACATTTATATATTAAAAGTTTTCAATTCTATTTCTAGATAATAATAAATTAATTAATTAATTAAAAATTTATATTTCATAATAGTTTAATATTATTTTACTAATTAAAATGTTTTTTCTATTATTTAAACATTTCAAAAAAGTCTGTAAAATCCTGTAAATTCTCTATTTTCTAAATAAATACATGCCCCAAATTTTCCACTATTTCTGTGTTATCAGACATAATATTAATTATCCTATTAGATGAAGAAATTAAATAAATTTGTAAATAAAGCTCAAATTTCTTATTTTTTCTAATAATTTTCATCATATCTTTCACCCCCATTTATACTAAGCCTTTTTATTTTTCACTTCCTTTTATAAGTGTAGATTTACCAGATCTTATATAAAAAATAATATTTTTATTTAAATGATAAAAATATTTTTTAAAAATAAATATAATTATTAATTTGATAAAAATACTCAATAAAAATTAAAACTTTAATTATAATTATAAGATTTTTACTCTTTTGTTCCAAATGTAAACATTGTAACATTGACTCCTGCAAAAAATTATGGTATTAAATTTCTTAAGCTATTCAAGTGGATATCTTAAAAACTGTGTTAAATTATTAAGTAATTTAAAATTATAATAACTATTTTATATTAATAAATTAAAAATTTATTATTAAATACTGAAAAAATTTAATTACCTTTTTCTTTCATCTAATATCTAATCATAATAAAATTTATTTGCAGTTTTAATAGTTTAATTTAGATCATTTTATTAATTCAGATCCTAACCCGACTTAGTTTTTTTTGTTAAATAAACATAATTATCATCGTTTTATTTTAAATATAAAGGAAAACATGAGTATTGAAATTCTGATTCATATTATTAGTATGATTTCCTTATTTAATATGGTTTTGTAAATATTTAAATAATTCAACAATATTTAATTACACATTCATATATTATAAACTTTATATATAAATATATTAAAATATTTAAACAAGTAAACTAATATATATATATAAATATATTTAATTTTTTTTACTATTAGCCTTGATTTTAATTTAATTATGTCATAACAACTTTTTTTTTAAATTGAGATTTAGAATTATTTTTTTTAACATTTTTTTAATTTTCTTTATTATTACTAGTAGATCTTGATCTTGACCTTGACGTAACTAATTTTTTAACAATTTTTGGTTGTGATTTTGATTATTTAGATAAATTTCTAGGTTATTAAATATTTTATTAACCTTGTTATTTTCTATTTTTTACACTTAAAGTTGAGTTTTTAGATTAATTATGATAGCTAATATTTTAATTCTAATTTTTTAAATTTTAAGTAGAAATATTTATATGATTATTTATAGATGCTATTTAATGCTATGTTATATCTTATAACTCCTTTTTTAATGGAGCTCTAATTCTTGCATATATCTATAAATTTTTATCACTTTCCATACAGAAATAAAAGTGCTTGGGAATAATATTTTATTTTTGTTTTTATTTAATTTTATTGTTGTTATTACTTAATAATTGAAAATTTGTATAAATTTTAAAATAAAATTTTCAAATTTAATTAATAAAAATATAGTAATCAAAAAATTTGAATTTTTTTTTTCTACCTTAAATCATTAATCAAATCTTTCACAATAATTAATATTTTATATATATATATTTTTAATTGTTTATAATTATAAAAATTATGAATATTTATACAATAATGTATTTTATATTACTTTATATACAATATATTTTATGATTCTTATCCTTAAATTTATTTACATCTATATTTATTTAATAGTAAAATGTATCAATTATTTTTTTCAGTTTCTTATAATTAATTGGAATTTTATGAATTTTTAACTTATTCATTCTATTCTTACTCTTCCTATTATTTATCTTATTATTTATTATGAGACATTGATAACTGCTATTATCTATTGGTACTGAAATTAGATTTTTGTTAATTTAAATAAGTATTATGTTTTTCTTATAACCTTGGTTAATTTTAATGATTCTATAGTTTTTGGCTTTCAGATAAGTGGTTGTTAATACTTAATCCTCTTTATTTTACAGATATATCTTTTTTAAAATATAAAAAATAAAAAATTTAAAATTAATATTTTGTTTAAAGTAAATGTAAATATTAAATAGGTACCAATCTTCTCTTAGCTATCGATAGAAATAGAGTTCTAATTAATAAAGTTATAATTAGTTTCTAATGATTAATTTAAAACATAAATTTAAAATTTTTTATATAACTTACCTATCTATTAAATTCATTTAAATTTAATTTCTTAAATTTTAATATACTATCATTTTTTATAGAATTTAACTAAAATTTTCCTGTTGATTGATTAAATTAATTACTCTTGCTTATAATCTTACTAATTGAGTCGCCTAAAATCTATATTTTAGAATTGGTGGATTCATTTTCATAAGATTCCATGAATTTTTAACCTGGAATTCTTTCTTTAATTAATGACTCAATCTATAATAAAATAATTATTAGTTAGAAAATATATATTAATTTTAAAAATAATATATTAAAATATTATAATTATTAATAAATTATTTATAAATTATTTTTATACTTTTTCTAAAGATGGTCTTGGAGTAAGATCTTACCAATTATTTCCTACTTTTTTAACTAATTCTTAATTATATTTTTCTAATTCTTTTAAACTTTCAGCTTACTCAGTATTCCTTTATTTGGAATGTTTTAAAGCTTTTACTGCAGTTTAAAATTAATTTTATATGTCCTGAACTTAAAGTTGTAATTAAAAAAATTAATTTTCAATTTCAATTTTTTCTTGTAAAATCTCGCTTTTACTTTCTCCTAATTGTTAAACTTATTTTCCAAATCTATTTAATAATTTAATGAAAAAATAAAAAATTTTATATACATTAATATTTATTTATTATTTATAAGTACTCTCTTTTTTAGTGCGTATTTTCTTAATTCTGTTCCATTTATTTCCTATTGTTTTCTTCAGTATTTTACTATAATAAATATTCCATTTTTTTTATTTTTTAATTAAGAATTTCCTTTTCCTTTATATAAATTTATTCGCTTTCAACTTATTATTCCATAAACTTTTGTTTTTAATTATCATATAAATTTTTTAATTCACTTAGCTATTCTTCTTTTTACCTAGATTTTTATTAATAATTTTATATATAATATATGTCAATGTTAGTTTTTTTTAAAAATATTATTTTATTTACTTTAAATCATGTTAAAAATTTATAAAAGCTTATTCAAATTTAGATATTTTATCTTTTTAACTTTTTTGAAAATCTTAATAAGCATCAATTAAAATACCTGTCAACTTACAATTTAATTTCATAAATATTATTGAATTTATTTACTCTAAATTAAAATAATATATTTGTGTAATTTAATTATTACATACACATATGGGTAATTATCATATGCAAATATCTTGTTCGTAATTTCATTAACTTTTTTCAAAATTTGTTTATCTTAACAAATCACAAATTTATTTTAAATGCTTTATAAATATTACAAACCCTCTTAAAATACTCCTTTTTCTTAACTCAAATATCCAACAAGTTCCATATATAATTTACCCTAATAATTAAAAAAAACAAATTAATTATATTATATATAATAAAATTATTTTTACTTATATATGAGAAATTTGGTCAATTTCTTTAGACTCCAATTCATCTTACAGTTTTATCATAGCTTAATAAATTTAAAGGTGTTATTTTTTTGACTCTTAAAATCTCTCTTTTTCTTTGTTGAAATAAACCTATTCATTTTTTTTAACGGTTAATTAAGTTTTATTCTGAGCCTTTTAATTATTTACATTTCTAAAACTATTTACAGTTTTAGAATTTTTCATTGAATTTAATGAAAATAAAAATTTTTCGTTCTCCAAACTACAATCTAATTTAAAAAAAAAATAAGATTTATTTATTCTCTTATAATTAAATTTAAATTTTGACTATAATAATACCAAATTACCTATCCCATTATAAAAATTTAAAATTCTATGCTTATTTTTTTTGGGGCTTTAACTTTTTGAAACATAAAATTTCTATAATGTTATATAAAACAATAAATTAAATATTAAATAATTATCAAATATTTAAATTTATTTATATTTTTACATTTTTGCTAATAAAATTAGAATTTGCACTTATTTACTTTTAATTTAAACCATTCAAGTTTGAATTTATATTTCCAGTTAAATTTAGGTCCTTTTATTTCTTTCTTACAAATTTATTATTTTCATAAACATTTAATAGAGCTTAATTAGTATCATTATTATTATTCCCATTTGATAATATTTATTATTTTTTAAAACTTCTTATTCCGAAGCCATTATATTTTTATTATTTCTCTAAAATTTCAGCATTTTTTATTTCATTTTATATATCTTTATTACTTTGTTCTAATACCTATATTTAAGAACTTGTAAAATCAAAATTGCATATATTTTTTTAAATTTGTTCCTAATTTTCAGGTTATAATTATTTTTATTCTTTGAAATTTTTTATTAATTATTGCTTTGAAATTTCTTTATCTAGCTAATTTTTGTTTTAATTGTCTATTTATTCTTTTCTATCATAAATAGATGGAAAATATTAATATTGTGAATCCATATGCTACTTTATAGAATCTTTATATGAATCTACTAAATTATAATTATCATTGCTAATATTATTTTCTTCCTTAAATGATCTCATATGAATGTCATTGAAATTAATTTTATCACTTTTTAATTTATCTTTTTAAGAGCTAAATAAAATATTTGGTTATCTATTAATCGATTTGGCTTATTTTTTAATTTAGTTTTAACTTTTTTCAAATTGGTTTGTAGGATTTTCTCTTTGATTTTGCTTAAAAGATTCTGTATTTTATAAACTAATTTTTTTAATTAAAGCATCTTAATTATCTGTCATTTTGATTGTTTATTTATTTTTTTTAGAAAATTACCAATAATTATATTATAGAATTATTAAATAAATATGTAAATTATTTTATAATTAAATTTAAAACCAGGTTATACTAAAAGAATAAATAACGTGTATTATATTCTAAATTATGCTAATATATTGATATGAATAAATTTTAAAAATATTTAATGATATACCAGTATATTTAAATAAGTTATACTTATTTTTTATTTTGATTCAATTTTTAATATGACAAATTGTTACAGTATTTTTTTAACACAGTTAAAAAATTGTATTTATCACTTTATAAATTTTATTAATTTACATTATTACCAAAATTTAAATTCTAAGAGAACAATCGAATTCTTCAAAATAGCTATTTTTTTCTTTTTTCTGTAACTATAAATTAAACAGATTAGATACAAGGATATAATTAGAATTATTATAAGTTTCAAAATTTAGAAATTTTATAGAATTATTCTATGCAGCAACTTTATTTTATATTTAATCAAAAATTAAATAAAAATATAATATTCAATGAATTCCAATTTTATTAATTTCATAAATAAATTATATTTTATTAATAATAGAAAAAAAAAAACATAAAAAAAAACAAAAAGCAAAATAAACCATAGTTTTGCAATCACTATAATCTAAAACATTTATAAATAATATATTAAAAGTGAATATGAGTGATTAAAAATAGTAAATTTTATTATTCTATAATTAAATATCTTTAACTTTACAATTTTTTCTAACTTATTTATATAACTTTTAAAGATAATCTAATCACTAAAAAAAAGATTCATTAAATTAATAATCAGAATAATAAAGTAATAAAGAAACGGATATAGAACATTTTAACTAATCCTTTTCATAAAAACTAAATAACAGCAATAAGGTAAATTAATTTAAAAAAAAAAAGATAATAAAATATTTTTAAAAAAGTTATAAAATATAAATTTATAATTATTAAAAAATTTATGTAGGAAAAAAATCCTGAATAGCAGCTAAAAGATTAAAGTAACAATGTGAAAATATAATTTAAATTAGTGTTTTTAATTATTATATTTATTTAAATAAGATTTCCTATGTTTTTTTAAATAAATATATAATATTAAAATTTTATAAAAAAATTTAGATAACCTCCAAATGTAATAATAAAAATCTTTTGATAATAATGAGAATAATTTTTAGGAATTAAAATAATAAGAGAAAAATTAAAATGGAACAACTTTAAAAAGTTTGAAACCTTATATAAATTTAAAAAACATGAGTGATGAACAAAAAAGAAAATGGCTGTCATAAATGCTTTCAAAGTAATATATGATATATTAAAAAATTATTTATTTAATAAAAAGACTTAAAGTGGTAGATTAAATTTTATATTTATATTATAATTTATATTTTATAAAATAATTCAAAAAAAAGTAAAATCATTTTTAAAGAAAAAATATTTATAAATTTTTAAAAAATATTAAAATAAATAAATCAAAAAATTAATATAATAGATTCGACGCAGATTAAAAACCCTTTGATATTATTTTAGCACAAAATCATGCAAAAGCATAAATGGTATATAAAGATGAAATTAAACTAGATTTTTAAAAAGTAGGAAATTTATAAGAAAATTCTTGTCCCTGCTGTAACCTACCTATTGAAGTAAATTTAAACTTGTTTAATTAAACCTATTATAACAATATTTATGTATTTACATATATTAAAAAAATAATAAATAGTTATATTTGAAAATATTTAGCAAATTTTAAATGTAAATATTTATTTATTAATAATTTTTATATTTTTAGGGGGAATAAATCCCATTTTTTTCATCTAGCAAAGAATTAGCACACTTAGGCCCTGCCTATCCGCTTTACTTTCTATTTTTTAGACTTACAATGATATTTTTGTTAATAATTTTTCTTTTTAGCGGAATCCCATTAATTGTTGTAAATTATAAAAAAAAAATATGATAAATTTTTTATTTTTAATTAAAATAAAATAAAATAAAATTTTACTATATAAATATGTATAAAACAGTTAAATGTCCAAGAAAATGATTGCTATTTTTATAATTTAGCAGACAAAAAAATTGAAGAGTGTAACTGGACTGGTTTTTCATTTTTTGCTACCATTATAACAGAAGATGGCGGACCCTCAAAATTAAGTACATGGATGAATCTTCTTACAAGTATAGTATTAATGTTTTATATAAGTTATAAATTAAGAGGATAAATTCAAAAAGAAGAAATGGAAGTTGATTCAAAAGACAGTAAGAATAAAATAAATTATTATTTAATTTAAATATAAACAAAATTAATATATTAATAAGTGTTATTTTTATATAAAATATTAATTATCGATTATAAAATTAGTTTCTGTAAGTGATTATTCTATATATGTTAGTAAAATTCCTTTGGATTAAACAAGACAAAAAATAAAAGAATTTTTTGAAGGTCTAAGTGAGTAAATTAAAAATAATGATAAATAAAATAAAGCTAATATTTTTGAAAATTTGCCTTTGATAAATAAGGGTGCCGGGCATAATAATGAATAAACTGAAACTAATTAAGATGATTATAATATAGAAATAGTTAAAATTGTTTTATCTTATGATGTTAAGGAATATATGAAGTTAAAAAATAGGCTTGAATAAATCGAAATTTAAATTTTAGAATATGAGTAAAAAGTTTAACAACAACATGAAAAATTTATTGATAGCTTAAGCTAAAAATAATAAAAAAATATCCTAAGTTTGGATATATAAAATTTAAAGAATAAATAAGATGAAAGTTTAAAAAAGGTTGCCTAATATTCGCATAGAAAATAACACTAAATTAACAACTCTGAAGTCTTTAATACATAAAATTAAAAAGGATCTATATAAGAGCTTAAGTAATTAAGGATTAAAATAATAATAATTAATTTAAATAATAAATTACATTTTTCTTTATATATTTTAATATTAAAGCGAAGATATAATATCGAATTAAGATACTAAAAAAATTGATACCGAAAAACTGAAATAAGAAACAATAAATGAATAAGAAGAGGAAATTTAGCCCCTAGATGAATCTGTATACAATGAAAGAGATGCTCTTAAAAAATAAATAAAATAATATGAATTAGAATGTTTAAATGAAAGTAATGACGAATTCGGAAATATTTAAGAAAATAAACATTTTACAGGTTCTGTAAATGAAAATTTATAATAAAATTTATTGAATTATTCTTTTTAATAAAAAAAATCCATTAATTCATAAAATTTTTATAATTCTTTTTTAAAATTAAAAATTTTATTTATCTATTTTTGTTATATTTAACTCATTTTAAGGCTTTTATATCATTTAAAACTGAGAGAATGGCAATATTAGTAAAAAACTATTTCTAATATAGTTTTAGACACACATATTTCTCACTTATCTTTTAACCTACAGAAAAATTATATAATGGACAAAAAATTTCAGTTGAATTTGCACCTGAACCTGGTAAAAATTAAATTCATTTTATTTTAAAAAAAAAATTATGTTATCTAATTTTTAATTATAGGCGCAATTATGTGGGAAAATTTGGGAATTTCTACTATTTCAAAAATTATTAGAAGATCTATTACATTTGTTGCTACTATATTTATCATAGCTGTATGCTTTATAATCCAATTCTATTGTTCTTACGGATAAGTTAAAATTATGGATAATGAATCTGGTATACTTATACACTTATATAATTATATTTTTTTTTAATTTATTTATGATGCTTGATAATTTATAATATAAAATAAAATTTAAATATTTTTTAATTTAAGAAAATTAAAGTGAAGAATATAAAGGCCCAAATCCTTACATTCAAATTATTTCTATTGGCATATCGTTAATAACTATGATAACAAATAATTTCCTTTCTACAATGATTTACAAATTTTGTAAAATTGAAGCATATTCAAACTAAACAGAATATGAGGTCTCAATTATCAAAAAACTTAGTATAGCACAATTTATCAATACTGCTATTGTGCCATTAATAGTCGAATGTATTGCAAATGACGGAAATTTTTACACTGATGGAGGTTTAGTTAGTGGTAAATTATTTAATTTATTAATAAAATTTGTTTTAATAATCAAATATAAATTATAATTACTATTTTTTAAACTTAATTAAATTAAAATGTTTATTTAAAGATATTTCTACTCTTATTGTACTTGATATTTTTCTTACTCCAATAATGAACTATATTGATTTAGGGTATTTAATGACAAGTAAATTATGGTAGCTTTATTACTACTATAAACCAAATAAAAGAATAAAGCTTAATTAAAAATAAGCTAATATTTTATTTGAAAAATAAAAATTAAAACCCTCAGCTAGACTTTCCAATATTTTGAAAACTATGTTAGTAACCTGTTTTTACTCATACTTGATCCCAAACTTATCTATATTATGTTTTATATCTTTAATAGGATAAATGTATATGGTAAAAATAAATATTACATTTTTTATTATAATTTTATCTATATACATAAATAATATTTAAATATATTGCATTCAAAAAAAATGTGCTTATTTCTTTATTTATTGTAAAAATATAATTAACTAAATTGTAGGAATGGTATTTGATTTTAAGAAGATAAAGTATGCCAAATCCTTTAGGAGCCTATTTAATAGAAGAAATAATGGAATATTATATAGATTTTTGCGTTTTAGTTTTTAGCATCAGTAAAATTATCTTTAATATACTTCTAATTTTATTAAAAAAAATATTTAAATATTTCAATTATATTTTTTAAAATTTAAGGTTGTTATATGTTCGAATATATTTTTTATTAAAAATAAACTACTGTAACTCTAATTTAGTTTATATTAAGTATTTTGTATTGGGTTATGCCTGTAGATAGATTTTTGATGAAAATTAAACTTTTAAAAAGATATGAAGACCGACATGAAGAGGAAGAAGATTATATAACAAATAAATAAAATTTATAATTTGCATAAGATTATGATAGATCTAATCCAATAACTTCCAGTTATGCAATTAAAGTAAAATATTGAATATTTAATTTAGATTATTATATATATCTATCATTATAATAAAATTTAATAATATTTATAAGGAATATATAAAATATGAAATTGAGAACTGTACTAAAGCTGAAAACAAAAAGATAGAATAAATTAGGGGTAAAAAATCTAAGAGAAGTTTTATTATAGGCGAAAATCAATAAAAAAAAGAAGAAATGAAATAATAATTAGAAATTTTATAAAATTAAATGAAAGATAAAGATATTATATTTTTAGAAAAATAGAATTTATAATCTCAAAATAGGTAACTTATTAAAATAATATTAATAACTTTTTATATCAAAAATAATATATTTAATTAAATTAAAACATTACATTTAATTTTATTTTATCAGGTGGAGAAATGGTATTAACAAAGTAAATATTTTTAATTATTTAGACAAAATAGAAAAATAAAAACTTTTGTCAAAAAAATAATAATTATAAAAATGGGTTTAAAAAGTAAAAACAGTACAGAAATTTATAAAAATGAACAAAGTAGTGCCTAATAATTAAGTACAAGAATAATAAAATTGATTATATCAACTTTATTGTAATATTTTGCTTTTTAAATTACTAGTCATATATGAATATTAAAATTATATATTAAATATATTGTAGAATTTAATAAGTATACAATAAATTAGGTAGATATTATTTATTGCTTTAAATTTTTATTAATATTAATATTAATTTATAAAATTAATATCTAACTTATTTTATAGTAAAATAAAACGTTTTATATATTTATAAATATTAAATAGAGTTCTTCGTTAAAGATATTTAATAAATTTGTAAATATTTAAAAATAATCTTGATAATTAACTATTACGTTTTTATTTTAATTAATTTTAATATTAATCTATATGACGTTAATTAAAATAATATATAATTGTAATAGTATGCGATAATATAAAATACTATAAATATATTAGATTATATACAAATGCTCATAAATTGTATTTAAGCTATTTTAATATATATCTAAAAAAAATTAATAAAATAAATAGTTACTAAATTTTTTAAATAATTTTTTATTTTATGATTATATTACTCATTTAGTATGAATATTTTTAAAAATAGAGAATTTTTGCGAGAAAATAAAATTTATAAAATTAAACAGTAAAATTAATTAGAAGAAATCTTAAAATTGAAAAGAATACACTAAGAGAAGATACAAATGTAATTTTATATAAATTAAATAAATAATGTGAAATCTGTATTTTTACATTTTATATGATAATGTAGTGCCTTTTAAATTATAAATTTATTTGTACAATTTTATTTCTGTAAATATTTATTTTGCTATTACTGGTTTGTTTATTCTCTTATAAGGAAAGTTAAAAAACTCTTTATTTTTACAAGCCAAAATAATTATCTAACAATTTACTAAATTATTTTTGATAATATTTATAATAAAATAAAAATAATTAATTTTCATAATAGGAAGTTGTAAAAATGATAAAAAAACTTGAGTAAAATTATTTTTTTATAATATTCTGATTTTTTCTAAACGTTTAACAATATGTGTTTAAATTTTATATTACATTTAAAATTAAATATAATGTGCTTTTTAGAGATTTAAATATTTATTTATATTACATTTTAGATAAGATCTTGAAAGATAAGAAAAAAATCATAAAGAAAAAGAAAAAAACCAAAAAGATGTAAGCTTACTAAATTTTTCAGATAATCTTAATAGAAACTAAAATCCATAGGTATATAATATAATCCATGACAATATATAACTTTATAATATTAAAAATTTAAAATTATTCATTTTAATAATTACATTTTAAATTAGTTAAGTTAATTTTAACCATAGAGATATTATCAAAATTAGTTAGGCGAGTCAAATTATGTCAATAATTTCTATAGAAAAGAAAATAAAGTTCAAAAATCTGTAAGTGAAAATGAAAATGAGATCAACATTAACGGGCCTACAGCACATAATATAAGCAAAAATAAAAATCTTAAATAAATTAAAAAAAAACAACAAAAATAGTAATTTGCGGATATGTTTTTACAGTAAATTAAATATAATATATGATAATGTTATTAAAGTTTAATAAACATGCAAAATTTGTTTATATTAATATAATTTTAAAGTAAAAATAATAAATAATTATACCATCATACATGTATATAGATATGACCCTGATAAAAAGCCCTTTGACTTGAATTTAGCCAAAAACCATGCTAGAGCAAATATGGTATATAAAGATGAAATTAAATAAAACTTTACTTAATTAGGAAGTATCTAAGAATATTCATGTCCATGTTGTAATTTACCAACATAGGTAATTAATTTTATATTTAATAATTTTTTCCTAAATTTAATAAGTTTTTTAATAATCGATAAAGATTATTAATAAAATATTTGTTAGGGTGAAAAAATACCTCTTTGTGCTTCAACTAAAGAAATAGCACATTTGGGACCAGCTTATCCTCTTTATTTCTTATTTTTTAAATTAAGCATGATATTTTTATTAATAATTTTTATATTTAGTGGAATTCCTTTGATGATTGTAAAAAAATAATAAAATTTATAACTAATTTATTTTAGGGAATTAATTTTTATAATTTTATTAAGTAAAATGCAAAAGAACATTCTTGCAGATTCTACAATTTAGATGAAGATAAACAACAAGACTGTACATAAACTACTTTTTCTTATTTCGCAACCATTATAAGAGATGATGGAAATCCTTCATCAGTTAATAACTTAATGAATTTAATTACTACAATAATTTTAATGTTATATATAAGTTACACATTACGAGGATACATATAAAAAGATGAAAGGGAAATTGATAAAAAAGACAGTAATACAACAAAATTTAAATTTTATTTATTGAAATAATATCATAATTTTTTATAAAAGTTTCTGTGAGCGATTACTCATTATTTGTAAATAATATTCCTTTAGATTAAACTTAAGATCAAATTTAATAATTTTTCGTAGAGGTGGGCGAAAAAATTAAATCTTTAAGTAAGAAAAAGAAAAAAAAAATTTTTCATAAAAGTATTCCTAAATAAAAATTAAATCTTGAAGAAAATTCGAATATAGAAATTGAAAAAATTGTTCTTTCATATGATGTTAAATAATATCTGAAGCTGAAAGAAAGGCTTGAATAATTAGAAATTTAAATTTTAGAATACGAACTAAAAGTTTCACAATATAATGATAATTCATCGTCATCTTCTTCTTCTTCTTCTTCTTCATCTTCTTTATCTTTAGAAGACTAAGTTACAAAAAATAAAAATAGCTAAAATTTATAATAAAATTAGAATCAAAACTAAAAAGACGCAAATATCAATATCTCTAACATTAAATCAAAGTATAAAAATAAAATTAATTTTATTATTTTTATACGTTGCTAACTTTTTATAAATATTTTATTAAACAAGTAATAATAATGATATAAAAAGCCAAAAAAAAGTAGAAAACTTTGAAAAAAAGAATTTGAATTAAAATAATTTGTAAAAATAAGATTTAAATAATTAATTAAATAAAAACAGTAGTGATTCATTTGTTAAGCCCCTTGATGCTTCAGTTTACTAAGAAAAAGATGATCTTTATAAAAAATGTAAGTAATATGAAGATGAGTGTTTAAATTTGCACAGCAATTAAAATGGAAATATAAGCTACAACAACCACTTCACAGGATGTGTAATAAACTATAAGTTATTAAACTTATTTATAAAAAATAATAGTTTATTTTTAAAAATTATTTCAAAAATTAAAATTTATTTTTAGGCCTTTATATCTTTTAAAACTGAATAAATGGCTATGATGGTGCACAAGTACTTTTAATATAATTTCAAAAACACTTATTTTTCTTTAATTTTCAAGCCAAAAAATAGGCTTTATAATGGATAAAAATTAACCGTCGAATTTGGACCAGAACCAGGTAAAATAATTGATTTTTTTTATTTAAAATTTTTAAAGTTTAACAAAAATTATAAAGGGGCAATTTTATGGGAAAATTTAGGAGTTTCTACTATATCTAAAATTATAAGAAGATCACTTACACTTTTGGCCACAATTATAATAATAGGAGGTTGTTTTGTAGCTCAGTTTTACTTGTCAAAAGCTTAGGTAGAAATTGAAAAAGATGATTCAGGTAAAATTAAAAAAATTATATCATTTTCTTATTTATTAATATATTTATAAAATAATATAATGAATTGATTTTAAAAGTTATATTGTTTAATTTTTTTAAAGATGAATCTGAACACAAAAATCCTAACTTTTATATTCAATTGGTATCTCTTGGAATAACGCTTACAATTTTAATAACAAATAGATTTATAACAAAAATGATTTATATTTTTGGCAAAGTGGAAGCTTACTCGAATCAAACAAAGTTTGAAGTTGCAGTAATTAAAAAATTAAGTATTGCTTTATTTATTAATACAGCTATTGTTCCTTTAATAGTAGAATGCATAGCAAATGATGGAAATTTCTATATTGACGGAGGTTTAGTTAGTGGTAACATAAAATAAAGCATCAAAAAATATAAATTAAATTAAAAATTAAAGAATTATATTATAAATTTATTAAAGATATATCCACCTTAATTTTGGTCGACATTTTTCTTTCTCCAATACTAGATTATATAGATTTAAGTTATTTAATCAAAAGGAAACTAAGATAGCTATATTACAAATGGAAACCAGTAAAAAGAATAAATATAAATCAAAAAAAGGCAAACAAATTATACGAAAAATAAAAGATAAAACCATCAGCTAGAATTTCAAAAATTTTAAAAACAATACTTGTTACTTGCTTCTACTCATTTTTAATCCCCAATTTATCAATTTTGTGTTTTTTATCGCTTTTAACATAAATGTATATGGTAAGCCAAATTTATAATTTATATTAATTGTGTAATAAAATATTGAAATCTTATGTTTTTTAATATTAATAATAAAATGGATAATATTAATATATTTAAAAAAAAAATTATATCTTTAGGAGTGGTATTTGATAATAAGAAAATAAAGTTTACCAATTCCTTTAGGTGCTTATTTAATTGAAGAAATCATGGAATATTATATAGATTTTAGTATTGTTGTATTCAGTGTTAGTAATAAAAATTTATTTATTTTACAAATTATAATTAATTTTAAATCAAAAAGGTTGTTATATGTTTTTGTAATTATTGTATTAAGAGTCAAACACACTGGCCCTAATTTAGCTAATAATAAGCATATTATATTGGATTTTACCTGTGGATAAAATTTTAATGAAACTTAAAGTACTTAAAAGAATAAATGATAGACATGTAGAAGAGGATGATTATATAACAAATAAAAAAAAATTGTAATTCGAGCAAGATTATGATAGATCCAACCCTATAACTTAAAGCTAGGCAATTAAAGTAAATTAAATTAGATAAATTATATATCCTAATAGATAAGTTCTAATTTTTTATATAATAGGAATATTTATAGTTTTAAATAGAAAATTGCAAAGATTTAGAAAATAATTAACAGTATGATGCAAAAGGTTAAAAATCTAAAAGAGGATTAATTTATGATAAAAAATAATATTTAAAATAACAATTTAAATTTTTATAAAAGTAAATTAAGAATAAAAATATTCTTCACATTGATAAATAAAACAACTAATGCCAAAATAGGTAAATTATTCATAAAATATTATATTTAACGTCATATTTAAAGTTTTAGGTATATTCATATTATTTTCATAAATTAATTTTTATTTTAATTTAAAAAAGATGGAGACATGGGATCAAAAACTTACATTTATAAGGATATGTTGATAGAGTTTAGAAAAAAAAATTATATAAAAAATAACATAATCATAATTAAGAGGATTTGAATAAAGTAGATAAAAGTTAAAAATAAAATAGAATCGCACCTAAAATACATAATAAATAAGAAATTAATTGAAATTTTTTTTTTTTCTTCTAAATTTATATAGTTTAAGTATTATAAAGATAATTTTATAAATAAACATATTCTATAAGCAATCCAGAATATGTTTATTTGGTTTTACTAATGAACTTTTTATAAATCAAATAATTTTACTATCATAAGGCATCTATTTTTTAAATGTATCACTATTTGCATAATACTAAAATTGTTAATCATTTTTTACCAGAAATAAATTATTATATTATTAAAAACTAATGAGAATTAATAAATTATAAAAATACAAAATACAAAAAAAATTAAAAAATTAAAATTTATCAAATTTCTGATAAAATAAGCAAATATATATACGTATATACCCAATAACTTTATAAAAAACATGTTTAAGAATATTGCCAAGCTAACTCAATTAAAATAATTTTAAAAGTATAGTTTTTCAAGCAATAAAGGAAAATAGCCAAAATTTATTGATCCCACTATTTCAGAATCATTTTAAACGAAATTTAGTGAAGATTAAATTGAAAAAATTTTAGATCCTAAAGGTTTTATTAAATAATCTGAATATAGTTAATATGAAGGAATTGAAACTATTGGAAAAGAAGTTAAAAATAAATAAAAAATCGAAAAATCCCAGGTAAAAGAAAATGAATCATAAGAATAATAACAATCAAATCCCGAAGACCAAAAAGAATACGGATTTAAAGTGAAAGGACCTGAACCTACTAGATTTGGGTAATAAACAAAAAATTTAAATTATTATTAATACATAAATTAATATTTAATATTTTTGATACTTTTTGTTTAAATATATAAATAATATTTTTATAGGGACTGGGAAAGAAAAGGAAGAGTTTCTGATTTTTGATAAATTTAAAAATACTATTTATATGCAAATATTAAATTAATTAAATAATTTTAATAAGAAAATTATATAATATAGTATATTTAGTGAACCTAGAGATTTTATCTATAAATAATAAATTATTTTTTTTTATTTATATATATATAGTATCAAGCATATAAACTATTGAATCTTGAATATATTCACATGTAAATAAGCTGAAATTAAACATACAACTTTAATAAAAATAATAACTTTTTTGCTATTAATTTAGTTAATTAATTTATAAAGATTATAAATTTATGTATGGTTTTTAAACTTAACACTAAATTACACTTAGTAAGCTTAGCGATTTTTATAGAATTTGATGAACCAACTTGTGTTTCTAGTTAAATTAAGGGAAATGTCCTTAATTTCTAATATGAAGAATCAGTATTATATACTAGATTAATATAATTAAACATCAAAATTATATCATATTATCCTCAATTATTTAAATTATAAATTACATAATTAATATATTTAGGGAGACATATCAGAATAATAGAATGTTTATGATTTATAAACATGAAAGATCATGTTGTTTATTAAAATGTTTAGTGTCTTGGCCCTTCATATTGAAAATATGTGGCTTTTATTCATGCAGCCTTTGTTTTCCATCAAAAACTAAATTGTTAAAAAATTAGACCATTTAAAGTATATCCAAATATGGGGTGTGTGGATAAAATTCTTCTATTTTTGACAATTAAGGTCATAAAAAGTAATAAAAAATTTAATATATATGTAATTATGGTGAAATTTTACACAAACTAATTTTTTTATCTATCAAGATTTATATTAAAACTAAAATAACCTGGGAAAAGGAAATTAATTGATAAGAATAATAAAGAAGTAACTGGTTTTTTGACAGACAATTATTAATAGCCTAAGAGTAAGCTCCCAGGAATATCTGTAACTTTTCCAGACAATTTTAATTTAGAAGACAAAGTATCGATTTTACTATCACTTTCAAGAATTAATTGATAGTTTTATATAATATAGATTTTTTTATTTAAAAATTAGATACATTTTGTTACTTATCATTTCTTAAAATTAAAAATAATTTTTAATATTATATATAATTTTAATATTAATCACTCAAATAAATTTGTCAAAACAGTAAAAAATTAGGCTTTAAATATTAAATTTTTTTTATATATATTCTATATACATTTTTTAAAGGATTTTGTATTGTTAAAACCTTATATTAAATGAATGCTCAATAATTACAAATTAAAATTTTTATATTTATTGATTCGAATGCCTTTTAAGTTTGGTATGATTTTGTTCACCTTAATTTATTTATTAAAATAATTATTATATAATAAACAAAATAATTTGTAAAAAATCTTCACAAAAAATGTAAAACTAAACTGAAACATATAAAAATTAAGGTACATTTGATAAATTAATGAAAATAGTATCAGATAACCAAAAGTCTAATAAGTTGAATTAAGGAATTGATTTAACAAATTTTGGGCTTGATTTAAATGATAATAATAAAAAGTAAATAAAATAAATTCATATAATATTTAGGAATAGAATATTATAAAATTTATTAAATACGCTGCATTGGAAAAATAAATCGTTGATAAAATTAAATAATCAATTTTATGATTTTCAATAATTATTTATGGCTAAAATTATTAGATTTATTAAAAATAGTTTACGATTTATTCGATTTTAATACAAAAAAGGATACAATATTTTTAATTTAAATTTAATTTTATTTTTAAAATAAGACTGTTTGAAACATTTAGTTACCCTTTCCACGATTAACCAGCAAGAAAAACTGATCCTATGAATTTCAAAATTCCAAGTTGTTATACAAAACCTCAATTGCAATTGAAAAAAGATTTAATTAAAAAAGTTCCAAAAGAAACTTTATTCTATATATTTTACAATGTACCTGAAGAATAGTACTAGTAGTGGGCAGTCGAACAATTGTATTTAAAAATTAAAAAAATATAAATCTTAGTTTTCAAACAAAATAACATAAAATAAAATATTATTTAATATTTATTAAACTTATCATTTTTTATTTAATTTGTAAAGATATGAAGAAAAATGGCAATATAATTATTAACTTTAGACATTTTTTTAAGATATAAAATCTTTAGGTGGAGGGAAATATTCCTGTAAATATTTCGATATTGAAAAATGGAAAGTATAAGAATTAGACTCAATTGAATTTGATCTCGATAAAGATTTTTTAGCGTTAAATCAATTTTCTTAAGAAAAGTTATGAAAAATTTAAAGCCTAACCAGATAATATCAATATATTCAAATATTTTATGACAAAAAAATACTAATAATTAAATAAGTGAAATATTAAAATAAAATTGAATAAATTGAATACTTGTATATTAAAAAAATTAAAAAAATTTAAAATATATAGATAGGCCAAATTAAGTTACATTTAAAGCTTATTTATAAATTAGTGATTAGTTTGATAATGAAAAACAATGACTAAACAATATATCTACTAAAAAATATACTTGAATAATTTTAATTTTATTTATTATAAATATATAAATTATAAATAATTTTAATTGTATATTTTTACTTTCTTTATAATAATTATTTTAAGTAATTTTCTATTTAAATAATTAATTTTTTTATTTACATAGATATTTATTATAAATTATGTTATTCATAAAATTAAAATTATTATCAAAATGAAGTGATTATCAATTGTATAATTATGCAAAATTTTCTTTATATTAA